>PVIR01005464.1:0-59575 GCA_004026965.1 Petromus typicus
TGGAAACACCTTGCTGATACCCCCATTCAGCCTTGTACACTGCCACCCAAGGTTCTTAGCTTCTTTCTTCAGACCTTAAAAGCTCACATAGCAGAACAGAAAACCAAACATCAGAGTCTGGCCTCAGCGCTCCTGAGTTCAGATTCAGTGGGCCTAAGGTGGGGCAGTCAGGACTTCTGTAACTGCCCAGATGTTCCTGATGTTTATTCAGCTGGAAGACCCAACACAGCTGCCAACTAGCAGAATTCACACTGTTCCAGTGGCCTGGAGGTTCTTGGGAACCTTGAAGGCTATCAATACAGGGACCTACTGGTCCTTTCCCACCCCCATTGACCTGCATAGTTTCAATTTCACTATGTGATTCCTCAGATTCTGTGTTTTAAAGTTTGATAGCTGTGAGGTCAAGGGTTCGGGTCCCAGAAGGTCTCCGAGGAAAAGAGTGGTGTGACCCGGGGGTGCTGTGTTCACCCACCATCTCTCACATGCTGGATCATCCCTTATGCTTCTGATAGCGGCAATAAAGTCACATTGGTGACTTTTTGCTTTTTAGAATTCATGCCTACTTGTAACATGTCAAACCCTGGAGGGTGGCGATTAAGTCTTAATTCCTGTGTTTCTAAAGCATGAACAGCACAGGTGGCACAGAGGTACTCTAAGACTGCTCAGAGGATTCAGGGAACAAGCCAGCAAGGAGCATCAGTGACAGGCAAGGGGCACAGATCAGTGAGCAAGCTGAGTGTACGGGTGATGAGAGAGATGCACCAGAATGGGTCCTCGGCTGCAGCGCAGCAGCCAGCAGGCTTTTCCTGCTAAGTTAGACGGGGCACATGTCTAAAATGAGGCAAAGCCTTTGAAGCAGAAGTTTGTCCCCATTCACAACTGAGGCTGGCTCCCTCTCTGTGGTGGAGCCGCCCCATGCACTGCGGGACATCCAGCAGCACCGTTTCCATCACTGGACACCAGAAGCAACTACTTTAACCACGACTCTAGTGAAGCCTCCAGTAACCCTGGGGGCAAAGTCACCCCAACCTGAAAACCAGTGCTCTACACAGTTCTATGAAGAACACTGGTGAAGTCAGGGACCTATCACCTTCTACACACACAGGTGTGCACACACACACATGATCAAAAAGCTCACTGTGTTAAAGGTAAACATACAAGACAATATAAAATTAAGGTAACAACTTGGGCACTTACCAGTCCAAAAACTCAAAAGTGCTATTTTGTAATAAACGATCTTTTTATCATGAAAAGTATTTGTTTCCAGACTGCCTCGGCAGTTAATTCCTTATTTTAAACATTACAACTCTGCTTAAACATAACCATACAGTCCTTGGCACAATTATATACTAGGACTACTTTGTGTACTGAGAATCAGCCAAGAAAGACTGTCTATTCTCTGCAGAAAACCCTGTTTAATGTCACAATGCACAGTAATAATTATTCTACTTTATAAAACAAAGGTTTTAGCATTTCTGTGATTCAATCTGAAAATTCAGTCATGTGTACTGATGCAAATATGGTATTCTACTTACTATTTATGTGGTCCATATAATAAATTCCAATTTGTTTATCATATACAGTTTCCCATCCTAAAGGAAGTTCGTCCCCAACACAATCAGCAAAGGTCAATGGTTTTGTTATCCTGCAAAACAAAATTATGAAAACAAATGTGAAAGTCAGGTCAGTTTTGTATAATTCTACTGACTCTAGGCTCTAAAATTAAGTCTTAATACAAAATTATACATCATCTTCTCTGACTGCTTTTGCCCCAACTATTTGGATGGAAAAGTAATTCATCAGCTTTGCCTAAGTAATAGCTATATTAGTACACTCACAATTAAGAGCCTACCTCAATGTATATTTTAAATACCAGATAAAATAGATATTGATAGTTACCAACAAAACAGGTAAAACAAGCATCTTCTTCCACCATTATGTTTAATGAGGCAACAGCTATGGAATGCAGCTTTTCCAGACTAGGACAGCACAGATGCTCTCTGCTCCCTCTCCCGGAGAAATGTTCTCCCTGATAACTTTCAGTTTCTCTACAATCCATAGGAAAATCAGCTTAAATTATACAAAATGCACCTGGAGTATGTTCATCTACCAGTGGTCATAAGTCGATGAATCAAATATCAACCACTAGGCAAACAGAAAAAGTCGGGCAAGGCAACAATATGAGATACCTTCTGAATACTTCCTGGTTTCCTTATACAATAGGAATTAGAAATTTCAAAGAGTCTTTTTTGTTTTTCTAGAGAAAAACATCAAAGGCACAATGTCTACAAACATCTCTCTTTGGGGAAAATCTGATTAAGGAAACCTCGGCTTGGCAGGAGATAGAAAAAGAAAAGGATTTTCCAAGGACTGAAGCAGAGCTTTCCCCTCCCCCACCTCTGTGATCACGTTGATTGACAAGACAGTTTTAGGGCAGCAGCTGTTATATAAAAGGGGCGCACCTATAATTGTCTGAGTCTGGGCAGCAATCTCTTTGGTTGTCTCTATAAATGCACACTGACTGGTATGCATGGGAATCCGATAACCTAAATTTCACAAGTTCAATCCTCCCACTTCTTCTGTTCAAGTCCCTGGCCTCAGGAAAATGAGACATCACAACCTCAGCCAGGCCCCATGAGACCAGTATGAATTTTGAACACGTGATTTCCCCCAAACTGGTTTGACCACAAGGCTATCTCTCTCAGTAGCATTGAGAAATTGATAAACACTATCAGAACAACGCTGATTTTAATCTTCATTTTGAACATGATTTTTAAGTCACAGTCAATATAAAAAGAGAAATGCAGGGAAGATGATGAGGCAAGCTGCAGACATCCTTCCAAGGATGACATGCGCACAAAAACGTACATCACAAGATGAGCCTGTTGCACTCTCTGTCCTGTCCAGCAACACTGGCATCTACAGCAAAATCCCTTTAGAATGGTTAGAATGGTTGTGACGGTGGCATGGTTCCAGGTCAAGCAAGTAGTAGCAGGGTGTTGTATATGATTCAAAACCTGGATGGGACCAAACCCCAGCAAAAGCAATCCTACTATAACACAAACTGAGTTCTGACTATATCCCTGCTATCCCGGCATAACGATGTTCATGAATACGCCTAGAGAAAAATGACCAAATACAAACACATTGTAAGCATATTTACATATATGATATCATGAATTAATGGGAGGAGCAATCCATCCATAAGCACTGCAGAGCCTACTTTACTTACTTTACAATTCAGAACTGTTATAAAAGTATTATAAATTCCTGTCTTTCCATTTTTTTTACAAAGATTCCAGGTTATTATAAAGACTTCTATACTCCTTATGCCAAAATTAAATCAAGCAATACTTCTACCATTTTGTTGAATTTCAGTTTGGCTTTCTGAACAAGACATGGAACTGGTATGGCCACACAAAGGGTAGGACCTCAAATTATGCAAAGGCAGAGAATACCTCTTGGAGTACAACTAATGCCAAAAGCAAGGTCTCAACAACCATAGAAAAAAATCACCAAGGTCTTGCACGTGGCCTCCAAAGTCCATAGTGCTTACCTGGTTCTCCTGGACCACCACCTATGACAGAAATCAGCAATGATATTAAAAAGACACTTGGGCAGCCCTGTGCAGAGGCCCATGGAGGTAGATGCTCTAACCCCTGTCAAGCCTTCAAATACTGCAGCCCCAGCCAGCATCTTCACCACAGCCTTATCAGGTCCCAACAGAGAACTGCCCACCTAAAGTGTTCCAGATTCTTGTAACAGAAATCACGTGACATAATGCTGTCATTTAAAGCCACAAAATTTCAGGGTACAGTAACAAAAGAACTAGTTCCTCAGCCCTGACATCCCCTCACAGCTCATCAGATGTTTCAGCAGACACTTGTAGTAAGGGCCCAGGCTGTCATCTATAAGCAGGCAGTGAAATGTCAAGGGAATTTTTAGACCTATCAAACAGCGTTAAAACAAACATCTATGCCACTCTTCTGCCCTATCTATCAGAACGACACATCCTCAAGATAGTTGTGGTTTCACTGAATATAGATAAAACCTGGAACAATTTTCAATCATAGCATTGAGAAAATCTGGATTTATCTAATTATCATTCCAAAATGCTTACAGGGCAGGAACTTCACAGTTTCCTCTAGCATATGACATACTATAAATGAATATTCTAAACTGTATCAGTGTCAAAATGATGTTTTTCTCCCAAGGAAGTGTTGGTGGGTAACACTACTTCAGTAACGAGTAAATCACTTCAATGAGTTACTGAGTTTCAGGATCTATTTGATCACATCTCTACAAGAAGAGCTGGTTACTGTCAGAAGGGCACTGCCTGAAGTTCTTGGTGCTAGCTCTTCAACAAGGGGTTTTTCTAGCTGTTGTTCATTTGTGGGTTATCAGGGTGAGGCTAGGAGCTACCCTAGCTACCTTGGCTAGGAAAGAACTAGTACCCTGAGCAAGGTGATAGCCTTTGTCCTGGAAAACATCATGGTCTCTTATCTTGCCATCCACTAATTTGCATGCAGACAATGGCATCTAGACTCTTCCTCAAGCCCAGTGGCTCTGTGAAAATTGTACCACCCTGAGACTGCCAAGGAAATCCTCTTGGGCTACAGTCTTCCTCAAGCCAAGACCTTACAAGGCTTCTGGTTCTTTCTGCTTCAACTGCCTACCACCCTGCAACATACACACCACCTCTTCTTCAAGTAGGTGGGTCTCTTCATCCTCTACTCCCTAGTGCCCCTCTAAAATTACACCCATTCCTGCTTTGAGTATCTTTTCATCCATCTGTCCTAGGCTTGCGGATAGGCTTCCTATTTCATGTTTATGTTCAATTTCCACCCACTCTATAAAGATCAGTTCAACTGTCATCTCCATGGTTTAGAAGCCACTTCCACTTTCAAGTCACTGTGTCCACTGGACACAAAACCCCACTCCTGGTCATCTTTATGACATTTGTGCACATCCTCCACATAAGTGAAGGTTTCTTCAACCAAAAAGAACCCAGCACCAATATTGGAAGGGAAGGAGGCTTTTGAAGAAAAGTCAGCTGGGCCAGGGATTTAGTTCAGTGGTACTGTGGTTACCTTAAAGGAAATAGTCAAACCAAAGTACATTTGCGTGAGTTCTCGTCCTCACTGAGAAGCTACACCCACAGTCACCCTATAACACATCCACACATCCAATTTTGCACAACTGGCCTTTTGTTTAAATTATACTGACACCCCTAAACTGATCTTCAAGGCTGATTCATGCTTCTGCATATTTCCTAATGCACCAAGGTCCACAGTTTCACATAAGAAAAGTGCATCTTCAGGTCTGTCTGACATCATGTGGCCCATCGAATTTTATTGTAGTTTTTTCAAGAGTTCACTGGCAAGAACATAGAACTAGCTCAGGGTAGAACAACTGTCGACCACAAGGAAAAACCAACAGGGCTCCCAGAAGCTTGGCTTACAACTGGTTTAATGCATTTTGTTAGCATTACTTTATCAAAACAAAAGGATGGGAAAAAAAATGAAACTGCTAATAGTAGCAGGGGCCTTGTGTAAGCTGTATGCAGTTAAGAGAAAAGTGGAAATCGTTTTGTCTGGGAAAAGGCTAAAAGCTTAGATAACATCCAGACTAAGCCAAAGAAAGGACAAATTTAGTGGAACTGAACAAAAGTTACAAATGTATCAAAGACTGCATATAAAAGATAAGGCGTAACTGGGAGTATTTATATTTTTTTTCAGTTCCCCAGGATAGGATACTCTTCACATTGCCCTAGTACACTTAAATCCTTCAGCTCCTCCACAATTGCATGTTACACAAAAGCAACAGTCAATTATAACTTACTCCCTTTACTATAAAATAGGAGAGAAAAATTAGAAGCAGAAATGACATTAGTGAAAGCAATAACCTGGAGGGTGAAGTAGCTTTTTAACAAGTAAAAGGAGTCAGGAAAACTTCAAAGACGAAAACATGAGAACTCAAACCAGCAAGCCTAGAGACCATTTAGTAAGAAAATAAAAAAGACTTAGATGCTCCCACCTTTCCCAGATCCTCATCTACTACAACGCTAAGGCCTTGTGTTCCCAAAGACCACCATGACTTTTCATGCCTAATTTTAAGTCCTCGAGCTATTTTTGCATCTACCAAAGGTATGAAACTTCTAATCCTGTGATTAAATTGTACCTGAAGAAACATTTTCTATTTTTTTAAAAATGTAATTGATTTTCGTGGTATTTGCTTTTGTTAGTTCAAGTGTTGAGCACACAATTAAAACTAAAAAGCAAAAGCATTTTGTTCTAAACTCTGTTTTTCTACTTTTTCACTATTCTATTTCTTCTAACTGTGATGGGATTCCCTACATTGACACTTCTGCCTGCTTTAGTGCACAGAGATAAAACCACGTATGTTCTGTGCTGTCCACCGCTCCATCCGCCTGCTCCAGATCAGACTGATCCACATGCAAGCATCACTTATTTGGATAAGTGGCCTTGCAAAGAAAGCTCCCAGTCAGGTCCAAGGTAGAACATTCGGGAATAGGCAGGGCCAACAGATCAGCTGGTATGGGCAGTTTCATGTTTCTGATCTTAGAATTCTTTTTAATCTATGGAAAAAGATTAGATAATACAATTTGAACAAATAAATGAGTAATTCAGTTCTGTCTTCTTACATAAGCCTGGTTAAGGCTTTAACTTTGAAGATTACTTTCTTTTCCAGAAAAACTTAAAAACCTCCTTGTTAACTATCCAGTGGGGTACTGCTTGTGCCTAGGGAGGTCCATAAAGGGACAGAAGGTATGTGACAGAAGAAAGGAGTCTGCAAAAGGGAGGAAGAGAGACTCCAGCAGCTAGCAGCGCACATACTGGTATTTCTCCAGATGGATGCCAGCCCGGGTTCTGGGAGTTCTCATCTCCCCAAAACCCTGATAACAGATTCTTCCTGCCCACTCTGTCCTACAGGCATCCTGAAGGACACAAGACTACAGGACACTTTTGTTTTAATCATAGAAAGTTCAGAAAGTAGACCTAAATAGGAGAGAAATGTCCACTCCTATCACTATACAAAGGCAACTGTTATTCTTTTTTGCTGTTTGTTTTCCTTTTTTGATGCATTTTATTCGTTTTTTTTCTAATGTAGTCAAGACTATATGGTAAGTGTAATTTTTCGTTCTACCATTTTTACTTACTTTTTAACAGCTTTACTTATATCGTATCATGAGTCTCTCTAAAAATTACTGGAACTATCTTATTGCTATAGTATAATAATTCTGTCTCCTTTGTCATAAATATGATCTGGAATAGATGAACAACTCAAGCTCCTTGAAAACAAGCACACTATCTACACTCCTTTGACCCAGCTCAGGATAGGGGGGAAAGTAGGTGTTCAACAGTGTCTGCTACATAGATAATCTATAATTGTACAAATTGGTCACTCAAGGGATTAATGTAATTTATCTATATAGTCTCCTACTGCTGGCATCTACATTAGCAGCAGATTTTTATGAGTATACATATCCACAAGAATGACTCATTTTAGAAAACAGTTCACCAATTTCTCATACAAATAAACACAGAATTGTGAATATTCAGCCTGCAAGGCCTCTCCTAGGTGTGTACAGAAATAAAAACATTTGTCCACACGAAAAGATGTATGTGAATGTTTAAAATAGCATTACTCGCAACTGCCAAAAGACGAAAACTAACAATCATCAACTTATGAAGAGATAAATAAAACATGATCTATCCATACAATGGAATATTATTGCGCCACAGAGAGGAATGAAGTACTGACACTTGCCTCAAAATGCATGAACCTAGAAGTCATTGAGCTGGATGAATGAAAGAAGCCAGACACAAAAAGCCATGTTATTACATGGCTCTTTCTACAGGAAAAGTCCAGAAGAGGCAAATCCCCAGAGAGACAGTAGACGAGCAGGCACAGGGGCTGAGGGAAAGAGAATGGGGCTGACTGCTGACAGGTGCAGGGCTTCCTTTCAGGAAAAGAATCTTCTTGTTATGTAACTGGGCAGTGAACATGGTGTTATATCTCAGTTTTAAAATAATGAAAAGAATATCTTGATATATAAAACTTATAAATTGTATTATAGTTATTTTTAAAGATTCTCAAAATTAAATTTCAGTGTCAAAGGACATGAAGGCTTCCCTCTATATTTTAAATTAAATGTAAAATTTCAAACAGTAAAGTCTATAAAACAAAGAATAAAGTCACGTATGATCAAAGATCTAGAGTCACATTTTAGCCTCTTTTTCTCCTTTCCTTTTCCGATATTTTTCCACAGCTGATACCATACTGGATACAATTTCAGTTGGGCACTTCATGACTGTTAGCTCTCTCAGCATCACTTTGCACCATCTGATACCTCCCATCGTGTGCTGAAGATAACAACTGATTTCTTTACCAGGCACCTCCAGTCAATGATTTAGGCATGTTCCAAGTCTCTGCTCCTTGCTGTAAATAACAAATATGAACTTACAGTAAGTGCTTGATTTACTATCACCTTACATTCTCACTGCAAAGGAAGGTCTTCTTTACCACTCTCTCTGGATATTGCTAATGTATTTATTCAAGAGCTTAGAATAAGTCTATATCAGGCCGGGGAGTTAGCTCAGTGGTTCCGGCGCCTGTCTTGCAAGCGCAAGGACCCGGGTTCATCCTCGGTCACCACATACAATACTGGGCGTGGAGACTCACCCCAGTAGCAACCAGTACCACATACCACAGTGCCGGGCGTGGTGGCTCACGCCTGTCATCCCAGCACTCGGGAGGCAGAGGCAGGAGGATTGCTGTGAGGTGAGTTGGAGGCTGAGCCCAGGGCTAGCCTGAACTACCAAGCGAGACCCTGTCTCAAAAAACCTAAAAAAAAAAAAAAAAAATTCTATATCACCTAAGTGTATTTTACTGTTAGGGAGTAAGTGGGTGGGGCATCAGCTGACCAGTGTCTCCAGAACATGCGGGATAGAGAAGACAGTTGGGGTGAACTGAGAAGTGCAAACCTTCCACTCTCCTCACCCTCCCCAGCCACCGACATCCGACCGCTGCAGATTCTTCCCTTAATAAATCACGTTTCCTTCGCTCAGCGGAGTATATGGATACATTCTGCTGGCCATTCTTTGAAAATCAAGGCAATAAGAGAAAGAATGATAAGAAGGCACAGATGCTGATTTTTGTTCCTTTTCCTCAGTCACATCCTCTTGGGCTCTTTAAGGGGTGGCACTGGGCCATCTCAGGCCCATTCCAGGTGAGCTGTCTTTTGCCACAGACCTGTGGGTGAGTCATTTGTGTCTTTTGCAGGGCCTCAGTTTCCTAATCTTTAAACTGCGGATAATTAGCACTGTGGCTTTTCATGTTAGCTTCTTATGGCCTCGGCAGCTGTAGCACGGAAGCCATGTCTAGTTCTCTCCACTTCCTGCCACCCTCCCTTTTCTCCAGATTGTTTTCAGACTGGAACAAATTTATTCTCTTACATTTCTGGAGTTAAGACATCTGAAAGGGGTCCCTGGGCTTCTCTCCTTCTATCAGCTCTGCGGGAGAATCTGTCTCCCTGTCTCCCTAGCTCCCTATGGCCCTTGTGGTCCCTCTCTTCCTCCTTCTTCAAAGACAGCTGCAGCCAGCCAAGTTTCCCTTAGGACTCAGTCTCTCTAGTTCTCATTCTCTGCTTTCCTTTCCCATTTATAAGGACCTCGGTGATAACATTGGGCCCACCCTGATCAGCTCCGCATTGCAAGAACCTTAACAGAATCACACCTGCAAAACAGTCCCTTAGGCCACATAAGACATCTTCCCAGGTTACAGGGACTAGCACACAGACATCTTGGGCATCACTGCCCTGCCAATCACAAGAAACTGGGGAGGCTATGGAGCCTGAGATGGCAGAGCAGTGGGAGGTGATGCCTAGAAGCCCACACAGTCCTTCCTAGCCTGGGCTCAGGGGGCCGGGAGATCCGGCACCAACTGTACCAAACTAGAAAAGCAGAGGTGAGGAGAAGGAGGTGGGAACAGAGAAAAAAACATAAACACTGATTCAGTGGACACTTTATCAAGAGGCCAGAGTAATCCTTTGGCACTTGGACTGTACTTTCCAGTCTCCTGGAACAAGATCATCTTTATGCTTTCAACTCATGCTTGTTTCTAATATGCTATTCAGAGAGGAGACTATTAATCTCAATTTCAGTTCCAAACCAATCCTCAAGAAATCATAGTGACTTCCTTCACCTTTGCAAAGATACCTGGCTCCCAGTGCGTTTTGAAGCCCGCCTACCGGACCTTGGATACCAGCCCTGGGTGGTTACTTATGTGGTGAATTTGACTCTCTGTGCTGTGCTACTTTGCTTCTCCAAGCTTCTATCGGACTAAGATTCCCACCCCAGAGCTAAGGTTCCCCCTGAGCATGGAGCAGCAGTCAGTAGGTTCTCAGGGATGTCGACTGCCCCCAAGATGATGTTGAAATGCATTTTTAGAAGGAGTCTTTGTCAAAGTTTTAACCAGTGGTGAATGTACCACAAAGCTGCCATGTTCGTCCTGAACAGTCCTTGGGAATTATCATTTAAAATGACCCTTCTTGGCTCAGATGCTCACTGAGAATATGTGCAGAAACTCAACTGGCAGTTGTCATCCAGACTCAATTCTAGAATTCAGGGCAAAGAATAATCACATTCAGAATGCAATCTAAATACTGCAGCTGATATTCAATGTATTTATGAAACATGAGGATCCAACTAGTGACAGGGCCTCAGAACTGATCACTCCTAAATAATATTTGTGATTCCTATGTGAAAATAGTTTTATTGAGAATTAAAACAAACTATACCCTGCCGGTCTCTTTGGTGGCTCCAACACAAAAATATCAGTTTACTGGTAAGTTCTCAGAGTAATCTGAAAAGCAAATGGCTCCTCAATGTCACCTCAAGGTAAAAGGATATTTCAAGGTTTTATGAATGGCTGTGAATTTAGAAAAGAATTGGACGCAGGTGAACCCTTTTGTCCAAGTAGCATCAAAATGCATTGCAGGAAACCTCTAGTCTCAAATCTGAAAAATGAAATGATGTCATCAGATCTATCTTGGTGCATTGGTAACAACAAACTGCAGTGCTGTTCTTTAACTCTTACCCAGGTATAGCTTATGGAGATTTTTCAAAATTACACCCCTCTCAGGAGCACTACTCCCCATAGAGCTGCACACATCTTCTCGAACTGCACAAAGTGGTATGCTCCAGGGCAAAGCTTTTCACAGTAGAGCAACAGGCCAGCTCACCTGAGGGATCTAGGGCAACTGTTCACAGTCCATATGCTTGAATTCGAAGGTCAATGCTACTCATATCCCAGCAGCAGTATCACTCAGGTCACAAAACCTCGATGAGCAGTATGGCAGATGCATCTTTCAATAGCCAGTAACTACCCCACCGACTGCACCAATATTTAAAGGCTGCCTCCTGCAAGTCAGCACCAGTATTCAAAGTAGGAGAGCTGCAACAGTACAACATGCCCCTTGAAGCCACACGAAGAACACATACTTCCCAGCCTCCCTTGCAGCTGAGTAGAGTTCCATCCTTGGGCTCTAGCCAGTGGAATGTGGGCTAAAGTAATGTACAACCTTCTGGGCTTGACCCATAAATTTCTGGCAAGACCTCCGTGTCCTTTCTTTTCCTTTACCTAATGGCCAAAAGCAGAGGACTCAGTGGGGGATACCAAAACTCCAAAGGATGGGTGAACCAATCATGGAAGAATCCTGGGCCCCTGAATAACTGTGTGGATCAGAGTCTTGGAAGGCCCTCCACCACATATATTGAACTGACATGAGCAAGAAACTTCTAGTGTGCTAAGCAATCAAAATTTTGGATCTGTCTGCTAGAATGATTAACTCACTTAGAGAACTGCACAAAAGAGGGAAAGAATGAAAATCTGAAATGTCTGAACATTTAGTCTCATTTGATGATGCAAGTATCTATAGCGATTCACAAAAAAATTAGCCAAGTATAAACATTTTTTTTTGGTGAGGTCTGCATGATTTGACCTTCTTCCACTCTGATATTTTGGGGAAAGTGGATAAAAAGGACCAGTGTCTGTATTTTTATGATAGACACTGCTAGTCACTTGCTCCTGTGTCATTCTTTGACATGAGTACATACACTACTTGTCGGTTTTTAAAAAGATGCTGTTTCTCTGATCACCTTTCTAAGACAGAGCCCTCAGCACAACAGGGCTTCATTCAAGGGTTTGATAAAATAACTCAGCCAATTTCAGAAATTGATACCACTGAAAAACCAGAATGAAGCCAATTAACAGTCAAAAAAGTTGGAAGAGGATAGAACTGGACAAAGAAAAGAACATTTTTCAATTTGAGATCACAAAACCTAGACAACAAGAAAAACAAGATGTTGGAAGCCAGGTTACTGTGAGGTTAATCCTCATCTGAAAATCTCTTTGTATCGACAGATCTAGCCTTAGAAGGGAGAGAGGCCATTCACCCAGCTACGACAGCTGGGTGAAATACTGGGTGACAGATAGAGCTCCTCTATCTTTTTGTTCTGAGTCTGTGCGAACTAAGCCAACTTATTATGTGTTATATGGTTTCCTGAATACAGGCCTGTCCACCTGCAAGGAAGTGTCCAGAGAATACAAAGAGGCAGCATGTTGGCGAGATGTTCTACCTTCCAGCAAAGAATAAACTGTCCCAAGAAAAATCAGGCAAGAGACACTCAGGAAGACCAGCAAACTTCCAAGGCTCTGCTTCCCCAGAGATCTGATCCAACCAGTTCTCAAACGTGTTCAGGCACTGGAGTGATGGCACCCGGGAACTGGTGCCTGAATAGATATATAGTTTATTGAGTCATAGGCATAGATGGCAATCACTTTCACCAACATGAAGGGAGAACCAGTGCACAGCGAGGAAACTACACTTGCAACACTCACTAACACTGCTGTCCTGAGTAGATGACTCAGTCTCACTGTGTGTCTCTTTCCTCACCTGCATGAGGGGGTGGGGACAGGAAGGCAGAGACTGACTTCAGGATTTCTGGAACTTACTACATACTCTATAAATGACTACTTCCCTTCCATGTTATTTCTTTGCTTCTAAACGCAAAGACAGTATCATTATTATTCTGATTTAGCAGCACAATACTGTATGAAGTAGAACACAGTTTAAAAGCAAGCTGATTTCAAGCCAAGATGCCAGGCTACCACCCAAAGGAAACCACACCCAGAGGGTGCTCGATCCATTGCAGCCAGTAGTCTGGGCGGAGCACCCAGCAGTGGGCAGGGAGGAGGTTTTTCCTATAAGCCCAGTCAGAGCATGTGCCTGAGAGGACCCGAAGCCCTTCTATCTCTATATGTACAAATTAAGATAATCTGTCCAGTTAATAAAATGAATTCCCCAGGGAAGAACTGCCTAGTGGAAACATACTGACAGCCACATATGTCACTCAAAAACTTCATGCACCCATATATTGTGAAATAGAAAATGCTCAATGTAAAATAAAGTGAAAAGGGACAATGTTGAGATTGTAACACAAAAGTAAGGAAACAAATTTTATGTATATGGGGGGGTGGTAGGGTGGGTAGGGGCTATGGGAAAAAATGAGAATTAAGTTGTGTCTTATACTGGTACAAATCCCCATTATGGAGTGCAATCATGATGTGTATATTTAATGTACCAATAAAGATTTAAAAAAAAAAAAAGAAAAAAAGAAACAGGTGGGCCGGGGATGTAGCTCGGTGGTGCCACGCTTGCTTGGGAAGCACAAGGTCCTGAATTCGATCTCCAGTACCACAGTGGGGGAGGAAAAAAAAAAAAGAAACAGGTAGAATTTTTTTTAAATATACCATATTTAACCCAATATATCTAAAATATAATTTACAAACCTAGTGACTTTCAGAAAGATCCATCTCTTTGCTTCCTACCATCTTTTGCTCTTTACTTATAACTTGGGTTTCTTATATAAAAGAGAAACCACACCATATTTAAGCTTATATGTCTGATTTATCTGACTTACAATTATAATCTCAAGATGCACCCATTTTCCTACAAATCCTCAAGAAAGAAAAGAGATTAAGAGATGGATGAAGTGGGCAGGAAGGGAAGGGAAAGGGGATTTTAAAAAGAATTAAAATGTATTCTGTGTATGTAAAAATTCCCTACAAGGAATGTAAACATTATATATTAGAAACATGTACTGATTAAAAAAAAAAACCAAAATAAAACAAGAGAGCAACTAAAACATACAATGACTACAAAATTGTAACTAGGATGTTTTGGCACAATGTCTTTAAAATCTAGTATGTGTTTTACACATTAAGTTGTCCCCATTTCACATTTGCTAAGCTTCAGGTGCTCCATGACACACGGCTGTGGCCAGTACACTGCAGATGTTCGCTATCGGGGGCTCACTGAGTCATCTGCTTCTATGACTGATCCCAGCAAAATCCACCCAGTTAAGACTGAGACCACTTACGAACTATCTGACCACAGAAGCTCCCGATGGGAATCTGGAAAGAAATAGGTTTCCGAGACCACAAAGCCACACGCAGGCAATTCTTGGCTTGTCTCTGGTCCCTTGTTGTCCATCTGCTTCTGCAATCACCCATGGGAACCATTATCGCCAAACTTGCCTTGCTTTTCCTTTTGACCAGGCTTCCATTGACCCCCTTCCTGCTCACACCCCAATGCTTTTTCTAAGATGTGGTTCAAAGTCCTCCTATTCAGACTCAACCCACCAGCAGGAAAGAAACCCCCTTCCATTGGCCAGCCTCAGAACTTGATCTGTTTCGTGACATTTATTAAACAGTAGGCAAAATGTGGTTGTTTGTTCATGCCACATCTCCCCTAGGATAGGTACCTTCCAGGCAAGACTGGCATCACCTCCAACTCTGACCCAACTCCCATGGAGCTCCAAGGATGTCCAGGAGATGTTCTGTTGTGTACACAGGATGAGTCATTTTACGTGATCAAAGGTGAACTGTCTGTCACCCAGATATAAGTCCACAGAAGCTATAGGGCTGTTTTTAGATGGTGCTGGACTCAAGAGAATATACTCATGAGCAGGTGTGCAGATCTGAGGATTGAGCCTAGACCCGAGGGAGAAGAGGCTGTGGCATGACAGATGCATGGCTTCCTCTTTGGGGACTGGGCACAACAGGTGCTCAGGATCTGTTTACCAGCACCATCGGAAACATGGGCTTGTCGAGTTAGGAATGGCATCCTGGATGCACAGAGCTAAGGGAGAGGGGCCAGTGCAGGCTGGACGGCCCTTGCACAGAGGTCCCCCAGTCGGCTCTGAGCCTTCCTTCTGCAGCTGCCTCGCCCTACACACGTGCACAAGCACCCATTTGCATTTGCGTCTTCCTCCTTGGTCTCCAGACCAGGCTCCCGGTCCCCAGGGAGAATCCCAGCCACTGCTGTTCATTCATTTGGGAGGATGGAGAAAGGATGATACACAGGAGAGCCTGATTTCTAAGACACGCCTTTTCCCAAAAGGAAGCAAAGAAGCAGGCCAGCAGTCACAGCACTAGAGCCGAGGACAGTAAGGAGCTACAAGAACCTTCTAAAACCTCACTGCAGTGATGGCTGTGGAGCTGGACCGACTGACTACAACGTACACACTGATACAGTGAGTATGTTTTGTGATGTGGTAAATTATGCCATGCTGGAGTTGTCTTTAAAAATATACACTCACAGCCCAGGGATTTAGCTCAGTGGTTCTGGTGCCTGTCTTGCAAGCGCAAGGGCCTGGGTTCGATCCTCGGTAACCACATACAATAATACTGTGGAGACTCACGCCCACCAGCAACCAGTACCACATACCACAGTGCCAGGCGTGGTGGCTCATGCCTGTCATCCCAGCACTCGGGATGCAGAGGCAGGAGGATTGCTGTGCTCAGGGCCAGCCTGAATTGCAAAAAACGAGACCCTGTCTCAAAAAAAAAAAAAATACACACACACATACACACACACACACTCACACTCACATAGAGATTCCTATTTCATGAGAAGTGAGACAAAAACAATGTCAGAACTCCAATTTGTAGGGAGTACTTGGGAGAAGCTATTGCTAGATTCACTCTCCTCTTACTCACTTTAAGCTATGAGATGCATCTGGGGACTTTGATCCAAACCGTCCAAGTCACAACAATGGATATGCCAGATTGTCTTTCAAACATCTGAGCATGTGTTGAAACATTCTTTAAACCACCGGTTTTCGATCCTCTGTATTCACTCAATTCATTACTCTCTATCAGCATTCTCACTCTACAGGCAGAGCCAATCAGTGAGAAATGAAATCAAATGAGTAGGTCCCTAGAAATGTTTTATATTAAAAAGCAAACATTCGAGGACACCTCATTTCAACAGGGTAGGATAGCAGGTACTGTCAGGAAATTATGTTTTGGTTGTGCAAAGGATGTAAGATGTCTGCCTACTCTGGTAACAGTCGGCAGTAGTTAGAAAGGGACGCACCCATCTAGCTGCACCTGTAACCAGGGGGCACTGCTTCCAGAACACCATGGATACCAAAACCACGGACGCTCAAGTCTCTTACGGAAAACAGCATGGTGTTTACATACAACCTACACGCATTCTCTCCCTTTCTTTCCTGAATGAATCTTTTTCTTTTTCTTTTTTCCAGTACCGGGGGTCGAATTCAGGACCTTGTACTTGTAAGACAAGCACAGTGTCACTGAGCTAAGTCCCCGTCCTTACATATTCTCTTACATACGTTGCCACCTCTAGCTTACTTATCAACCCTAATACAATGCAATCGCTACATAAGTAGTTGCTATACCGTGTTGTTTGGGGAATAAAGACACAGAATTAAGTCTGCATATGTTCACTTCAGTTGCAGTTTTTTTCAAATATTCCCATCCAAGGTTAACTGAATCTCCATGTACGGATTCACATATACAAAGGGCTGAAATAGTATACAGATGTATCCAGTCACATAAGCATTAAAGCACACAATGCACAGAGCCACTTGCTGCATAGGACCTTGTTAGTTTTGCAACCATAACTAAAACTGGGCAGCCACATTTGTCATATTTGTCACATTTGCAGCAAAGCCCGGCATTGTATTAGGCCAAACAGGAAGGATCCCATTTAATCCTAAAAGTCCTGGCTGGAGGTATAGCTCAGTGTGTATCACATGTCTAGCAAATGTGAGGTCCTGAGTTCAGTTCCTCACTTTATCTAGAAGGAAACTGAGCTCAGGAACACACGCCCAGAAGTGGTGAGAAAAGGGCCCAGGTGAGGGCACGGAGGACTGAGAAGCCTTCACGCAGAACCAGCCACCTCCTCACACACCCACCAAGGAATGCAGGGAAGGAACTGCAAGCAGAAGCAAAGGACTCAGAGTCCTTTATGCATAAACACAGTACACACCATAATCTGCTTTTAAATAGTTCTACCACCACCACCCCCACGGCAAATCGCTAAAGATTACTCTTTAGAGAGTGGGAAGTTCCCAGCCAGATTTTACTTTAAACATTGTCAAAATGCTAGAGAGGGACTTTAACAGGGTCCTTTCAAAACGAAATGCAGCACTTTAACATTTGGCTCTTAATTTACTATTGAATATAAGAGACAGGAAGAGATATTTAAAAATTTAAAAGGGAGGTTTTAAGGAAGGATTTGGGGAAAAAAGAAACAAATAATAACAATCAACGGAAGAAGTAAATTCAACTGAAATGGGAGAGGAAAACCACACTGGCCAAGGAGAGGGAAGAGACTGAACAATAACATTCTTTAGAAATGGCATCACAGGGGAGGCAACCTAGGACCACGCGGCCATCCCCAGACAACCAGCAGTAGCCAGGTCACGGCCCTATGGGTTCTGTAATCTCAATGGAAACTTTCTAATACTGCTAAGATTAAGTTTTCCCCTTGGTACCAGAGCCTACTGGCGAAGTCCAGCACTAGGTTTGTATAAGTAAGAGCAAAAGGCTTTGATCACTTTTTTTTTTTTTTGCACTAATTACCACTCTTTCCCAAAAAGCACCTTTTCAGCAGCTGTAATCTGTTTTTCTTGGGACCTAAGAATTCTACTATTTATAGAGGCAGGTTTGCACATATCACCAAATGAATCCATGAACAAAAATATCAGGGGGAAAAATGTCAAACATCTCTGATATGTACAGAAAAGGATATTTACACATCTGTAAATATCGTTTCTCTGGTATGAGAAAATGACAATGTAAATGAGTTATAGTATATATAGTTGATATTATAAAACAGAAAATATTTCAAAGGAAAGAGGGTGTAGCGGTAAATAACGAGGGGAAAAAGAATGTGACAGTAACAAAAAAAGGAAACAAAGCTTATGTAGATAGGGGGTGGGAGTTGCAGGCTGGGTGGGGGAAGGGGAAAAATGAGAATCAAGTCGTGTCATACTCTAGTACAAACTCTCAATGTTGAATGCGATGATGATGTGTATTCATAAAATAACAATAAAGATTTGAATTTTAAAAAAAAGAAAATGATAGCGACACTAGTAAACTCTCAGGATAGCCGTTCTCTTTAGGTCTTGGATTGCTTTGGGAATCTGAGACCAGCCACCAATCTCCTTCTTAGAAAAATGTGCCTACATGCAGACCCAAAATGCTGCTAGTCTGGGAGTTCTAGTTCCAGGAAGCCAGTTCCCAAAGGTCTCCAGCCAGGGGCAAAGCCATCCAGGTAAACAAGCACTGCTCCAGGTGCAAAGGCTGGTTTTTAACAGAGTCACCAAGGCCCAGTGGAACCTGCCAGAGAGCACAGCAGAGGGGAGGACCCTGAGCCCAGTGGAGCCAGTCCTGCATGGACTTGGGACATACCCTTGCCCCATCCAGGTAAGGCAAAGGAAGGCCTGGGGAAGCAAAGCCTCCTGAAGAAAGAGTGGACGTCCGCTCTATGGGTGGCACAAAGCCGCTGAGCAATGTGAAGCAGGGCCTGTCATCAGCACATCTGCTTTATGAAGGAGCCCTTGGGCTGCAGAGAAAGCGGACAACAGACAGAGAGGCAGCAAGGGCAGGATGGAGCATGCGAGCAGAGTGGGGCACGAACCATGAGGCCCAAGCTAGCACTGAATAGGCTCCTTGGCTCCACAGTGAAGCCATGCATCAGGGCCCCGACCGTGGGATGGATGTCAGCTCAGCTGTTTGCCATCACAAGAGTCACAGGCACTCTCATGCTTACCTTGCAAGCCTTGCTCCTCATTCCCATGCCCCTCATGACTCTCCAAGTGAAACCCAGAAGGCACTGCTTGTGCACTTTTGACAGTGCAACTGCGCTCACACATGCCTGCCAAAGCAGGAGCTCCTGGTTTGTGTAAAGATTCCTGCAATGCTTGTCTCCCCTGATGCTCTCCAAGAAAGCAAGAACCAAGTCACTGTCTCCTTCTCCATAGTGCCCCCCAGCTGAGGCTCGACACAGAGGTGTGCAAGCACACAAGAGTGAAACAGTCCAGGTGTCACTGGAGTGGGCTGGGGACATCTTTTAAAAAGAAAAGTCACTCCCCAAACAATTAATGGGCCCTAGTTCAGGGACTGTCATTTTGCTCAATATCAAGTCACAAAAATTGTAAAATACACCCCCCAGAGAAGCAGTGTGGATGACAACACGTGAGGGAAAACATTTAGAGGACAGGTCCACCAAGAGCTTAGGGAGGGTCTTTGAGAGCAGGCCCCAAATTGTCATTTAGAACTGAAAAGAACTTAACTCACCTGAGCAGAGTAAATACCCCATAGCATAACAATCATTTCAAACTCTGCACCGCTAGAAGCAGGCCAGTATACAAATACATCACTACATGGCCCTCTAGCCCTTCATCCTCCTTAGCATAGTGCTCTCCACTGTCTGTGCTAGGTCCTGGGGGACAAGGCCACTGAGCTCTTTAACTTTGTTATGTGCAAAGTCTGGTAGGGGCATCTGAAGACACTTGGCCTTCACTGAAGATGCAGAGCAGAGCTCTGAGATCAGAGCTGCCTTGGCCCATAGTGAGGCCACCTCTCCAGGGAAGGGGGCTACACATGCCTAAAGGGAGAAAATATTCTGAAACAGGGTAATTGCTAGGTTTAGAGCCCCGGGATGGTGCTTTAGAGGATAAAAAGAGAAAAGGCCTGTGTCCCCACAATCTCATTCCCTGCAATTGGATTGCCAGGCCACATCAGAGTGCCTTTTTGGGTTTCTGGATCTTCTGCCATGTCCCCCCTGTCATGATAAAGCACACCTTGAACATACAAGGTTTACATCAGCAAAGATACTCAACATGGAGTTCTGATAAGTAATGCTTGAGTGATCTGGGTGGCCAGGTGGCTCTGTACATTAGCAGGTCCCATTTACCTCACAGGCCCCTTTGATGGCCATGCTGAACCCTTTAAGAGGGCTCGGTGTGATCCCAAGGGAATTAACTCTACGCCAACATACACAGTCTGTCTCGGGTGACTTGGCCCAGTGTGCGTGGGTCAAGCCGAGGGTCTGCTGTGTTCCTTGGGCCTACACCTACATCTCATGCGTATAAACGCATGCATAAATCTCATGCAACTAAATACTGATACTGAAGAGGCGCAGAGTGGATGGCGAAGGCCAGCCACATGCTTTATAGAGTACAGAAATTTTTCAAAGGGTACAGAAAGAGAGAGGGACAGAAGGACAGATAAACTGAAGGATGAACACAAGAACAGTGGGAACAGACATGAAAAATAAAGACGAAGACACTTGTTCCAGAGAGAGTATCAAGGGTGCTGCTGATAATCATTCCATGGAGTGGCTGCCCATGATGTTTATCAAGACATCTCAGGGCTGGGGACTTAGCTCAGTGGTTCCAGTGCCTGTCTTGCAAGCACAAGGACCCAGGTTCGATCCTCGGAAACCACATACAATACTGGGCGTGGAGACTCACGCCCAGCAGTAATCAGTACCACATACCACAGTGCCAGGTGTGGTGGCTCACACCTGTAATCCCAGCACTAGGGAGGCAGAGGCAGGAGGATTGCTGTGTTGTGAGTTTGAGGCTGAGCTCAGGACCAGCCTGAACTACAAAGCGAGACCTTGTCTCAAAAAAACCTAAAAAGAAACAAAAAAGATATCTCAGCAGCAGCTGGCAATCAACATAGACTTAGGACAGCACAGAGACTGCCAGTTTGACCTAAAAGGGACACAGAAAGTGCAATGAAATGAAAGAAAGCTGTAGAGCTTTAAGATTCTACAGGATGCAACAACCAGACATATTCAGATATGAACATAAATCAACATTCCTCAAGAAAATGAAAGAATTCATCATCAAAGTTTCCATCCCACCACAGGCCCAGGGACAAGGTTTCAGAGAGAGGGCTTTTGTAGAGCTATAAGGGTGATGCTGCAGCCCCACTGGGCGTAAAAAACAGGGCACTGATCCAAAGATGACTCTCAAGCCATAGGAGTTCAGGCAATTCGCCTCGCTTTGGTTAGAACTTGCTTGGGGCCCACCACCTCCTTCCTTTCCTACTTCTTGCTTTTAGAATGGGAATGTCTACTGTATGCCTGTCCCACCACTGCATTTTGGAAACAAAACATGCCGAGTTTTGTAAGTTCTCAGCTGAAAAGGAACTTTGCCTCAGACTGAATTACCCCTCAGGTCTCAGCCACATGCGATGTAGACGGTATTTAGAAAAGCTTCCAAACCTTGGACTTTAGAACTGGTGCTGGAAGAACTTGATGCTTCAGGGACTGCTAAGGTGGAATAAATGTATTTTACACTCAACAAGTACATGCACTTTGAGGGGTCATTGATAGAATGCTACAGACTGAACTGTGTCTCACAAAAAAAAAAATCATGTTGACACTTTAACACCCAATATCACTAAATACGGAGATAGAGCCTGTGAAGAGGTGATAAAAGTGAACTGAGGTCAAGGTGGGGCTGTTCTCAGAGGGCTCGGATCTCTAGAATATGAAGAATAGAAAGAAAAACCACAGCCTGTACTCTCTGCCTTGTGAGGACACAGACAAAAAATGACTGTCCACAAACCAGGGAGAGTCCATATCAGAAACTAACTCTGACCAAACTGGAGCTGGGACTTACAGCCACCAAAACTGAAAGACAATAAAACTTGTTGAAGACCGCAAGCTAATGGCACTTTGTTACAGCAACCTAAGGACACACAGACTGTATGGCTTCAGGGAGTTACAGCCAGTAGGATGATGCTCAACCTTTACAGAAAGGAAAATAGGTGAAAAGCTGGGGGAAGGAAAGGCAGAGATTGTGAGCAAAAGGTCCCAAGCAGTGTATATTTTAAGGTTTAAAAATATTCTTTTCCTTCCTTAGTGCTTCTTGTTTAATGCAATATAATATATGTAATATTACTAGCTGTAATATTAATCTAATCTAGTCACACATCTCTGCTTTCTTGATCAATTATATGCATTAGTTTGATTGTAAAATATCTCTGCCTTTCTATTAGTGTATGTTTGTGATGTGTAATAATTACAGTCATATATATGTATATATATATACATATTGCATCTTTTTTTAATTGAAATCTTTATTGGTACATTACATATACACATCATGATTGCACTCAACAATGGGAATTTGTACCAGTATATGACACAACTTAATTCTCATTTTTTCCCATACTGCATCTTCATCATTTTTCCTTCCCCTTCCCTTCCTCCCTGCCCATCTCCCCATCCCTGCAGCAGACCCCCTTATCTTCACAGAGTCTACCCCTGCAAGTCAAAAATCTTAAAAGACACCAACACTCTTCAGTCCACATTTTTGGTTATCATAATGGCACACAAGAAGCGTCCCTGGCACCTAGCGGACGGAGGCCAGGGAGGCTGCTAAACACCGCCTCAGCACAGGACAGTCCCTCCCACAGAGATGCTCCAGCCCCAAATGCCATTCGGGCTGCTTACGAAACCATCTAAAAGATGTAAAGGGCTTAATGTATCTAAAGAAGTGCATCACAATTCTATTTCCAATCACATGAAAAAGAAAATGTGCCAAATGTCCAACACTAAGGATGTGATCCCACAGTTACTGCATATCAACAGTTGTTCCAGTTATTCACTGAATACCTGCTCCCTGTGAGGCTCTGCTTGAATGCTGTGGATGCAACAGAAACTAAAGTATAATTCCTATCCTTGTGAAGGCTACCTGGAATGATTTTTAAAGCATGTTTAGTAAGATAATGTAATAATGTGAGTGTTTCACTAAACAGTCAGGAAGAAAGGACACCTATAAAAATTACCTCAAATATGATCACCATTTGGTTCCTTTGTTTACAAAAGACAAGAGAAGGCATCCAAATGCATCTGTAAATGTGCGGAGTGAATGGGAAAATAAAAACAGCCATTTTTTTTTTTTTTTTTTTAGAAAAATTTACCCAGAATCCAACATGGCCTTCTTTTCTCACGATTCATGGGAGCAGTGGGGTCATCACTGAATCTTTTCCTTTCATACTTCTGCATCCCTCTGCCTTGGAGAAGGGTGAAGGGTGAGCCAAAGGGTGAGAGCAAGAACCGGGAGGCTCCAACCAGCCACCTTCACCAGCACGTGTATTCGGTCTCACTTGCTGTGCTGGCCCTTGGGATGCTCTACCAAGACGTCTAAGGGTCACTAACTCCGCAGATTTCATTTCAAAATACAGAATTTCTAACTCTTGAAAATCAGAAGAGCTTGCACATGGGGATTACAGTCAGTCCCAAGAAAAAAACTGGCTACAATTGATCAGAGCCATCCCTTTAGAAGGGGCTGCTTGTCAGCTCACCAAAGTCCCCACCGCTCCTTGGCACTACTGACATCTGACCACCTGGTTGTGGGCCCAGTCCTCGTCAGCATCTCAGTCTGCAATGATCACGCCAAGGTGAGGCACAGAAGCAGGAACATTCTTATGTAGAATGGACCAGCAGAGAGAAGGCATGTGCAGAGTTCCTGCCAGGAAAGGCATGCATGAAACTTGGTTTAAATGACGCTCACAACCCTCAGGCATGTGGTCTTGGACAAGGATGAGAGAACTGGTGGACCCCACCCTAGGAAAGGCCCTATGAAAACTGCAAAGTGCTATTCACTTGCTTAAGTATTCACTGCAGAAAAGCAATTTGAGATGCTCAGTGCCGGGAGTTAACCTCAAGGAATTCAGCTATTGCAGGGAGCAAACAAACAACAAATCACCACCACACTATAGAGTCACCCGAAGGGAAGGGCATAGACTAAGGGCTGTGGAAGCTGAGAAGAGGAAGCTATTCAACACAGACATAAATTTTTTATGGTCAGGAGAACATCAAACCTTTATTCTCATTCTTACAACTCATCCCACTCCAAAGAATAAAATAATATTTATAGCTATTCTAGCTTTTTTCTCCTCTTCAAGCTCCAACATTTCTAGCTTCCTAGGCTTATCTGTCCAAGCTGCAGGAAGAGGTTGAAGTCATTAAGAAACATTCATTCATTATTGTGAACAAGATGTACCCTGAGATATTCTGATTCATCTAGGGATTCAGACTCAATATGTTTGGCATGGAGCACAGACAACAGTGTTTGTGAAACATTCTTTGGGTAATTTAGATTTGAAATCTGTGTTCAGGACCACTCCAGCCCATCACTTGAACAAGTGATGCTCAAAGATAAGTATTCAACAGTCTCCGAAATACAGGGTGTCTAAGTGGAGAGGGAAGCCTCAGGGTGAGCAGTCAGGAACTGGGATACCGTGGCATACAAAACGATAGCTATCTGGTCTCTGTCCACGGGTCCTGGCACTGAGCTCCTTATCCCTTGCAATTTCCTGAGGAATATGAGCATCTTTTGTTCTAATGAGGGACTTTTGGTGATCAGAAGCTTAGACAGAGACAGAAGCACAGGAGTTTTTGTCCCCAGAGTCAGGGTATGCACCGCACCCTCCCAGTATGAGGAATACATTGTCAAACTAAAAATTGTCTAAACTCCACACTTTCAGAATTTCTGTGGTAGCTTCATCAGACAGCCAAAAGGTAGAAACAGCTCCAATATTTATCAGTGGATAAATGGATAAACAATATGTGCTCTATCTACACAGAAGAATATTACTCGGCCATAAAAAGGGATGGAGCATTGACACAAGCTGTAATATGCAGGAATCATGAAAATACTGTGCTAAATACATGAAGCCAACCACAAAAGGACAAGTATCTTGTGCTTCTATCCGAATGAGATGTCCAGAATAGGCAAATCCACACAGACATGAGACAGACGCGTAGGGGGCTGGAGCTGGAGGTGTAGTGCAGTGGAGAGTGACTACTTAATGGGTACAGGGTTTTCTTTAGGGTCGATGAAAATGTCTTGGAACAAGATAAAAGTGATAGCTATAAAACACTGTTAAGTGTACTAGAGGTAAACGAATTATACTTTTAAATAGTCAGCAATTAGTTTTAGGGTATGAAATTGCCTCAATTTTTTCTAAAAGGAGAAAAACAGATATTAGGGGGGGGACGGGGATATAGCTCAGTGGTTCCGGCGCCTGTCTTGCAAGCGCAAGGACCCGGGTTCGATCCCCAGTAACCACATAACAATACTGGGTGTGGAGATTCACCCCAGCGGCAACCAATACCACATACCAGTGCCGGGCGTGGTGGCTCATGCCTGTCATCCCAGCACTCGGGAGGCAGAGGCAGGAGGATTGCTGTGATGTGAGTTGGAGGCTGAGCTCAGGGCCAGCCTGAACCACAAAGCGAGACCCTGTCTCAAAAAACCTTAAAAAAAAAAAAAAAACAAAACCAGATATTAGGGGCTTTCTGGATCCTGCTGATAACAGTCTTCTATGGTGGTGCATGTTCTGGGGTTATACAGTGTGTGTGTGTGTGTGTGTGTGTGTGTGTGTGTGTGCGCGTGTGTGTGCGTGCCCAAGTACAAATACATACAAACAGATAAATTACAGCTCCCAGAGTTACTCTATTTGCAGCTAGGATTGAAAAGTACCAGATTAGGATGCAGAATACGCATAAACTTCCAATTAATATACAAATGAAGTATTTCTTGTGGCTAAGACCTCAAGGCTTTATCTAATGCTATACTTACCATGAAGAGACGTCATTGCTGCTTCCCCCTCTCCCTGACAAAAATATCCATTTTACAACAATCTAAGTAGTAGTGCAGATGTATAGCAATCAGAAAATAAAGGTTATGGCAAAATCACAGCTCTGAGGTACTCAGGAGCAACAAAATGAGGACACCAAGTTTATGACCATGTCCCTCTGGGCTGCGGATGTGGCTTAATGGTAGAGCACTTGCCTAGTATGCCTGAAGCCCAGGGCTTGATCCCTAGTACATACATGTGCACACACATGCACACACACACACACACATACACACACGCACAAAAATCATTCCCCTAGAAGGACAGAAAGACCTAAAGATATTTTAGTTTGCATAGATGAACACTTTGAAGAAACTGAAAAGCTGTTGTTGTCAATTATAACCACCAAGTAAGGGCAAATATTGATGAAATTCTAGGAGAATCAACCAAGATGAAAAGAGTAGGTAAAACTCCAGCTCAACAGAAGAAAAAAAATAGTCTAACTCAGAGCCAGCTTAACGTCAGTGGCTAAAGATGTCACTCAGCAGGAAGGACTTGGCCATGTGAGTGCTGATAGGACAATGCTTTGCATGTGTAATTCCTGCTGGAAACTTGAGATACAATTCTCCCCTCAAAGTAGGCTTTAAGTATATGATGTTCCAACTCTGTTCTCTCTGAACAGTTTTTACAGTTATTGGAGAAAGTGAATGCTAACAAGATTGATCAGACATAGTGAAACATTATTATTATATGATTCTGCTGGAGTAGGTGGTCATTGTGAGGGATCACTCTATATAGTATTCACTTGCTCCTTTGCAAACAACCTGTGCTATACTTCACATCTTTCTCCAGCACCCTGTCTTGCATGTGAAGAGTTTGTCCTTTGGTCCCATTTTTCCAGCAAATTTAAGAACTAATTATTAAAAGAATCATACTCTTAAGTCTATACTTCTGTTACAACTTTACTTTTGCAGCAAGTCATGTGAGAAAAAACAAACTTATGAACATTGGTTTCTTCAAAACCCATTAATTAATTAATAGAAGAATTATAACTTTAATGTAGGGCTGCATTCAGAGCGGAGTGAACAAAAACTCCAACCATCTCTTACACTCCTCAGCTTTGCCAGCACTGCTGGCAAACTGCTTCACAAGGCCGATTCCAGTAACTCCTGTGCTTGAGGTAACATTATGTCACACTAGTCTGCTTCATGGAAAATTTCCTGATTTCAATTTATTTTAGTAGTTTGGAATATGCCAGGGGACTTTCTTTAACTCAAGATGGAGAGAGAAAGTAACCCAATTCTAGGGTGATATAGAAAAGACAGGAAAGACAGAGATGTGGCCATTTTTTCCATGACAGTGATCGTCTCTTTCCCCTTTGAAATGAAAAGCTGCGGATTCCTACCCAGGGCCTTGGAACAGACTCTTCTACAAACTAGTCTCACAAGTCACAAAGGAGGAATAAACAACTCAGCTCTTGTGCCCACCACTTGGCTGGAGTTAGTCTACATGGGTTTTGGACTCCAAAAAAAGAGATAAACATAGTATTTGTCCAATAAGTGAACTAAGGTGCTAGTTTCACTGGTGCAAAAAAAGTGGTGACATCCACTCCAATCAATGAAAGAGTGGCTACTAACCACTCCTAAAGAGATGGATAGAAAGTGATATGTTTCCCTATGTAACAAGAGGAAAATGAGCCCATCAGAAGGAAATACAGACTTTGGATTCTATCAAATATTTACCAAGCTGGCACTAGGTTGATAGCTGAGACACTGACTATGACTCAGGAAAAATCAGTCACAAGTTTATATAAAACTTTATCGCTGTATGTATTCTAAAGGGACAAACAGCATAACAAAAAGACTATTAATAATTTTAAAAGTTAAATACACGTATTCATGTTTAAAAATTGAAAGTAAGTACGTCTGAAGACACAAGGTAAAGTTGAGTGTTGGGATTTCTTCAAACAAGAATTGCTTGTTCTGACCACTGCAGTGGCACTAAAAATGCAAAAGCTACTCTGTCCTTCTCTTGTAACTACATGTGAATGCAAGAAGCTATTCTTGGTAATCCTTGACATTTTTGTCAATATGCCATGTACATGGTGACATTTTGAAGGTTTATGATATGGGCTGGGGAGGAGGGAAGGCTGGTTTCTGGTGTCTTGGCTTTCAATACTGAGATTAACAAGATGACAATCTTGGGTTAACCTGGGTCAGGTCAATCACAGAATGATTTATCTAGAATGTCTTTCGAATCAGTGTATCTATAGTAAATAAAACAGTGCCATAGAGTTTTCAAAAGAAGATTCAATGTTCTCCTGGAGGAAAATATGTGACAAGTTCTGTGGAGTGGGCTGTTATAAACTTAACCACTGTCATTTTAGATTTCAAACCACTGCAGCCATTAGAAAGCAACTGGAAAGCAAATGACCATCACTTCTTTTTGTTTGTTTGTTTGTTTGTTTGAAACAGGGTCTCGCTTTGGAGTTCAGGCTGTCCCTGAACTCACTATGTTGCCCAGGCCAGCCTCAAACTCACAGTAATCCTCTTGCCTCTGCCTCCCGAGTACTGGGATTACAGGCGTAAGCCACCACACTTAGCATTGTGATATGTGGTTACTGAGGATTGAACTCGGGACCTTGCCCTTGCCAGGCAGACGCAGGAACCACTGAGCTAAATCCCTGGGCCCCTGACCTTCACTTCAGTAGAATAACAAAACAGCAGCTTCTAAACACACGTACTTATAACTTAATAGGCATTGCAAAAAAGCCTCTCCAGGACCAGGGATTTAGCTCAGTGGCACCGCACCTGCCAGGCAAGCACAAGGCACTGATTTCAATTCTTGCTACTGGAGAAAAAAAAAAAGCCTATCCAACTCTCCTCTAAAGATGCCATCTTCATGCAGTCCAAATGCTAAAATAACAAGAATGCACTATTTGTGTGGCACAGAATTTGCTGTTCCATGGATTTTCTTGCAGCCCCAGCAGCAACGCTGAGAAACGGTACAGGAAAAATTTAGCTGTTCTGTGCTGATCTACTGTGGGCCTGACACTCACATCCATTTTGCCAGAGCGCCCTTTATTCACCAAGTTATCAGAGATTCTAAGGCAGGGGCTCAGGACCGAGTCAGTTAGATGGGGGACCAACGCACAGGGTTCAGGGCCCAAGAAATCCATGCCTAGGTCTCAGTATCACTACTGCAGCTGCCTTGGCCTACGCCACCATCTCCTGGCTTGCAGACAGGCACCATGTCCTACCTAGTGCTTTTGTTTTGGTCACCACCCTCCTCGCCCCTACAGCAATCAGCGAAACCTCAGTAAAATGTAAAGTCTTCCTAACAGAGTGGGCCAGAACTTGCTCAGACTCACAGCCAGCCACAGAGTCCCTACCATGGCTCACTAGGCCCTACAAGAGCTGTCTCACCTCAACTGCCACCCCAGACACTTCAGGCTCCCTTCTCACTTCTTGCAGGCATTGTCCCAAAGGCCAGTCCAGACACCCTCCACCAAATGGCTACCCATGCTTCATCACACTGCCTGTCAATCTCACCTGCCAGAGCTTTCACCATACAAGGTATAGACGTTCTCATCATTGCTATTTGCTGCTGCTACACCCGAAGCCCCACATGGACGAGGACTGTCAGAGAATGGCTCTCTGTTGGAGTACTGGAGCAGGTTCTTGGCCACAGCACTGCGGCCACCAGGGCCAGCTCACTTCCTGTTGTGACAGGCCATCCTGTGCTCCGTAGGATGCTTAGCAGCATTCCTGGCTTCCACCCACTAAATGCTCTTAGTGCAACTCCCCCCACCCACCACCAAGCTTTGACAGCCAAAAATGGCTCAAGACGTTGCCAAATGTCCCCTGGAGGGCTCAACTGCACCAGGTTGAGAACCATCACTACTTTAGTGGAACCTGTGAATATAAGGGTGGGAAGAGCTTTTACAGCTTTGCCACATGCTGCTAGGAAAATGCCTCACCGAATATTAATGCTAACTCTTCACCGTTTCCCACTGTCTCTCGAGGCCACTTCACCTGCTTCCATCTTCTAACACCAGCACATGAGCGCCATGAGAAAAGGAGACTTCCCAAGGTGTAATATAGAGAGGCCGTCCTCATCTCTCTGCTCTCTGAGAGTTTCCTTCCAAAGACGAAAGAGTAGAGAATTGGGGCAAACTTCACTTCATCCCAAAAGTAGGTACACCTGAGTGTTTAAACATATATCCAAAACCTATTGATACATATATGAAAACCATGCTTTGTGCCAAGAATGTGGCTGAAGATCTGTACCTTGAATCAACTCCTATTTTACTATCTGCCCAGTATTCAACTAAAAGACTATTAGTTATGGAACAAGGACCCAATCAAATGATGTGACTTGTGTGTGTTACTGGAGATTGAACCCAGGGCCTCATACTTGCTGAGTTATATTCCCAACACTTTTTTATTTTTTGATTTTTGCCCACACTGGCCACTAATTTGCAATCCTCCTGCTTCATCCAACTAAGCAGCTGGGATTTCAGCTGCGTACCACCACATCCACCTGATATGATGTTTTTTAAATAGTTTCTAATACTGCTGAGTGCTACAAATTCTAAGTTCTGGAACACAGTAACATCCACACCCTGGAAATCAATAACTCTATACACATTTACAGTGTTTTCTAATGGGTAGCCAGACTAATACAGCAAAAATGAAAGTTTAAGAAATAAAAGCTTGATTGTAAACAGGCATGACTTTGACCACAGGATGACAAACTTCCTGGGGGTCAAATCCAGTGTCTCCTGACTTTGTAAATAAAATTTTATTGGAACTCAGCCAGGTCCATTCATTTAATATTTCTGTGCTAAAATGACAGAGGTGGGCAGTTTCAACACAGACCCTGCGGCCTGCAAAGCCTAAGATATTTACTCTCTCTGCCCAGCAGAATGAGTGGCATAGCCATGCAATGGCTAATGTGCTACTTCTCTTTAGTAATATTTCATTCCATCAATTTTATCTACCTGGCCACAAAGGCAAGAAGATGTAAAGAACAGCTACAACAAGGGTGGGAAAAATAGTTATGAATTCTAGCATATGACTTTCCACAGGCAAGCTGCTGCTCGTGCTCCCCAACTCTGAAGAGAACAAGGAAGCAACTCAGAAGCCAAAATGATACCGTGGAGGAATGGAATTTTGACAGGTCAGTTAGTAAAGAAACTGATGGATTACAAAGATAAATGACTGAAGAATGTGCCTACAAAAACAATTAAAATATGAATACTTGTTCTGCAGTAGACATTGACATAAATGCCTTACCTGACCAAACTGAACCTTTAAAACAACTGAGAAAGCAAATACTTTGTCCCATTTTATAGAAGAAGAAACTGAGGCTAGGATACCCCAAATAACCTGCCAGGGGACACACTGCAAATGACAGAGCCAGGAGTTAGTCTGTCCAGTCTGAAGTCAGGGCTACCCACGTGTAGGCAATCCATGCAGTCAGTGGTATGTTCCAGGATATGTCCACCTTGATATTATCTGTATAAACCCTACCTCTTAAAAAAAGACTACAAAAACCATATGCTACAATTTTAGGAGGTTTTTCCTAAAAATGTGTAAAAGAAAATAATATTGATACTTAAATACCCACTTATCAACCATTCTTCTGTGCACAAGAATTCACTTTACTCTAATACTGCCAGCAACTGGCTATCACTTCAACTTTACTAAAACAAACAGAAGTATTAGTGAGTCATCCTATAAGATAAATTGCTCTGAATCAAAGAGTCAGTTGCCTTGGTGAAAACCAACTATACTTTTAATCTAGTAATGATTACCAGGTTGTTACATGGTATTGTTCTCCCCTTACAGTTGGCACAACTCCTAGGCAATGTGAACATGTGGCTTCTTGGCAAGTTTCCCTGACAATTGTATGGACACTTTGAGAAGTCCCAAAACCCTTTTGCATGGTGAAGAGCCTGCCAAGTCTAATCTACATAGTCTGGTTTCTCCAGTTACAAAGTCAAGGTAATCATCTGAATTTGAAAATGAACTCCCTTTAAAAAATTGCGAACAACTTTACTAAGGTATGTTTTGCATACATCAAGGTATCCGGCATATTTTGCATGGATAACTCAGTGATTTTTAGTAAATTTGCGGAGTGATGCAATATGCAGGTCAGCATTAGGACATGTCCATCACCACCCCTTACCGCTCTCAGCCCCAGGGATCACTAATCTATTTTCTATAACTACAGGCTTTTCTTTTCTGGACATTTGTGGAAATTGGTCCATATAGTACGTTATCTCTGCATCTGCTTCTTTTGCTTAGCTTAGTGTTTTTGAAGCCCATTCACACCTCCCCTGTTACGTGAGATCTATCTGGTACTTGGGATCGGTATCTAGTGTCTGCACACCAGTTGAAAGCTGGTGTGGGAGGAGGCTGGGGAAACGCTACAGAGAGCATGGGAAGGTTTCCGTCAGACACTGTCCAATGAACCTTTTGTAAAATACCTAGGCCAGTGATGTTAAACAGGGGGCACACATTCCGCCCACGATATGACACAGGTAAGTGTGTGGCAGATATTTCTAGGGGAATCTATTTCTTTTCTCTTCTTTTGTACCAGGGATCAGACCTGGGACCTTGCACTTGCAAGGGAGGCGCCAGAACCATTGAGGTAAATCCCTGACCCCAGAGTCTGACCATTTCAAACCAAACTTCAATCGTTTGGGAAACCACAGTTGGGCTTGCTGAGATCAATAATCCTCCTGAAAGCATATATGAGTTTCTATGTGCTAAACCCTTTCTCTAAACACAGAATCTCTATCTCGTGTCAGAGTTCCCAAGCCTATGACTCCAAAGTTCTTCAGAAGCCCTTAAATCTACCATGAAGCCACAGATAAAGACTGTCAACTATATGGAAGAACACATACAAAAATATAGAGGTGAACCATACAAATAGCAGCAACTGAGTTTTAAACATCATTGGTACAGGAAAAAAATCAATGGAAAAACTGGCAAAATCCAAATGTCTAGAGAGTGGTTATTAGTAGTTGGCTTTTCTTTTTGATAAATGTACTATGGTGATATAAGATGTTCATAACAGGAAAACTGCCCTATCTTTACAACTTTTCTATAACCCTGCAACATCCCAAAAATACAAATGTATTAAAATAAACAAACAAAAAGACACTGGCTTTCATTTATCCCATACCTAGGACTATCTCTTGATGCAAACTTACAGAGAATATAATCACATATAAGAAGCTGTATAGGGCCGAGGATTTAGCTTAGTGGTTCTGGTGTCTGCCTTGCAAGTGCAAGGTCCTAAATTCCATCCCCAGTAACCACACACCACAATGCCGGGTGTGGTAATTCACACCCATCAGCAATCAGTACCACACACCACAATGCCAGGTGTGGTGGCTCACACCTGTAATCCCAGAGCTCAGAAGGCAGAGACAGGAGGATTGTTGTGAGTTTGAGGCTTGCCTGGGCTACGTAGTAAGTTTAGGGCCAGCCTGAATTACAAAGTGAGACCCTATCTCAAAAAAAAAAAAAAAGAAGCTTTATAAGTACATTACTTATTTATAAATATTATGGGGCAATGTGAATGGTCAAAAATAGAGGAATAGTCAGTTAAGTGCAATATAGCTGCTCCACAGCAGCCCCAGGCTCAAAGAGAGGGCAGGAGACACTTGCATGAGAATGCCTTTGCGGGCTGCAGACAGAGGAAACTCCATTCCAACTGACCCTGAAGGATAAGGGTAAGGAGAGCTTGTTATTTGACATTTCACATTAATAAAAAGTGCTGAGGGCCGGCAGCTCTGTAAGCTTCATTCATTTATCTACCTACCTTATCAAGGATGTAGTCTTTCTACTCTGTCACCCTCAGCTTCTCAGCCAGCTCCAGACCTACATGGAGACCGACATCACTTAATACATGATCCCTCCAGGTCTATGGAGACACAGGGTCTCTCCACCACCGTGCCTGTCTCATACCACTCCTCACAGCTGATGAAATGAGTCTGGGTCATGTACTCCTGCCTCAGCAGAACACAGGCCTAGGTCTGTCCAACTGGCTTAATGCAGTATCAAGCGCCACAGATATTTCGGGCCAGATCATTCTTTGTTGCAGCAGGGACTGTTCTATTCATTGTAGGACATTTATTATCATCCTTGGCCTCTATTAACTAAATGCCAGTAGAAAACATCCTCAGTTTTAACAGCCAAAAATGTTTCCAGACGTTGCCAAATGCTCCAGGTGGGGCAAGATCATCCACATCTGAGGAATGCTGGCTTAGAGCAATCAGGACTTCATCGGGAGCTGCTGAGTGAAGATGAGAAGGAGCCACTACAACCAAATGGGGGCTCTGATGCCTTGCAAGGAGGGACTGCCCTTGTGAACCCTAGAACATGAGACAAACCTGATGAAATACAGACATACAAACAATCATTATAAAGCAACAAAACGAGTCTGCAGATGAACAGGCAGAGCCAAGGAACACTCATTCTCAACACTCATTCTCAACATTCTTCTCCCCACTCCCCTCTCCCCGGGCTCCTTTTGCTTTAAAGAAAGAAAAGAATGAAAAAGAGGAGTTTCTAGAAGGAAAACACCAGGGAATCTCTCAGCTCCATAAGCAGCCTTTCGAGATGTGCTGGCTCCTGTATTTCTAGATTTTCCAAACAAAGGCGGAAGCAATTTCTTCATTCCTTCATTCACATAAGGCTCAGAGCGTCACCGGGAGCTGGCAGACACAGCATGTGGAAGTATACGCGCACATTTATCTTACATGTATCTTTATTAACTCATGTATGCAGTTCATAATGATTATATTTACCACAGGGAGTTTGTACATGTACATAACACACCTTCTCATCCCTCTCTCCTCCTATCCCTCTTTACTCCCTCCAACACTGGTTCTCCTTCTCACTTGCGAAGTTCTATTTCCGTTTTTCATTCAGCTCTCTTTTCATCCCTTTTCTCCTTTCTTCTCTTCCTCTCCATCTTATAACCCTTCTCATATGAAAAAGATCTTCCTACTTCCTATTATCTTCTGCTTCGTTCTTTATTTACACTTTAGATTTTTCACATAAGACAAACCATGCAATATTTGAACTTGTGCATCTGACATGCTTCACATAACATTATAGTCTTAAGGTGCATCCATTTACAAACAAATGCCTCAAGTTAATTCTTCTTTATGGCAGAATAGTATTTCATTGTGTATAAATACCCTGGGTTTTGTTGTTGTTGCTGTTTTGTTTTTTAGTTTTTTTGAGACAGGGTCTCACTTTATAATACACGCTGGCCCTGAGCTCACTAGGTAGTCCAGGTTAGACTCGAACTCACAGCAGTCCTCCTGCCTCTGCCTCCTAAGTGCAGGGATTACAGGTGTGACCCACCATGCCTAATATTGTGATACGTAGTTGTGAGGCTCAAACTTGGGACTTTGTACTTGCCAGGCAGGTGCTGGAGCCACTGAGCTAATTCCCTGGTCCAATACCTCATTTTCTTTATCCATTCATTTGGTGATGGACATATAGGCTGTTTACAATATTTAGCCATTGTAAATTGGCACACAAACATTTAACTAAATTTACTACAGAACAATGAATGAGGTGCTAATAGATTCATTTTCTTCTGCTCCACTGCACACAAGAGTATATATGCATGCACTTGAAAGACTTAAATTCTTAACAATTGAGAGTATGGGTCCAGAGATTTAGCTCAGGGGTTCCGGCATCTGTCTTGCAAGCACAAGAGCCCGGGTTTGATCCCCTGTAACCACATACCATACTGGATGTGGAGACTCACGCCCAGCAGCAACCAGTACCACATACCACAGTGCCGGGCGTGGTGGCTCACGCCTGTCATCCCAGCACTCGGGAAGCAGAGGCAGGAGGATTGCTGTGATGTGAGCTGGAGGCTGAGCTCAGGGCCAGCCTGAACTACAAAGTGAGACCCTGTCTCAACAGAACAAAACAAAAACAACTGAGAGTATGTTCTCAGAATTGAGTAATACACAAACTCATGTATGTTCCCTAAGTTTCATATACCGATTCAACATTTGCATATAACTATGTTTAACACTTGATCTTCTTGGAAACACAGAAATCAGGCCTTGGTGGTCTTACCCAGTATCACAAGAACTTTCAATCTGCTTGAAGCAAATTCAGCTTCTAAAAACACTTGAGCCAGGAAATATTGTCCCCCGCTTCCCAATCTGGCAATGTCTGGAGACATTTCTGATGTCAGAGCTTGGGGGATGAGCCAGCCACAGTGGTGCCCACCTGCAAGTCCAAAAGGCTAAGGCAGGAGGATCACAGGTTCAGGCCCAGCCTGGGCAACTTAGTGACCTGGAGAGACCCTGACTCAAAAAATAAAAAGGGTTGGGGATGTAGTTCAGTGAACAGGCCCTAGATTCAACCCCTACTATGAGGAAGAGGAGGAGGACAAGAAAAAGGGAGAGGAGGAGGAGAGATCTAATAAGTAGAGACCAGGAGTGATAAAGACACTATGCTCCCCCCACAAAAAGAATTACAACGCCCTAAATGTTAGTAGTGCTGAGACTGAGAAACCACGGTCTAAAGTAACACATTTTTTTTTGGTTTGGACACCAGTTAGGACACTACCCATCATCAGTACAGTAACCTGAGTGACTCAACATGTTTATCTTAGTATCCTTGCACACACGAAGAAGAGAGTCTACAAAGACTTCCAAGTGTGGTTAAGGGAAGACCTCGACTGGGCCCTGTGCTTCAGCCCCTCCTCACATGGCCTCAGTTCAAGCATTACCTAAATCCTCTGCACTACTCGTTTCCTCCCCGTGTTCTCCGGAGGATCCCTGTCTTTTCTAGCCCTAGAGCCCCTGATATCTCTACTTCAGGCCCATCACCATCTGGGAAAATCCCCTGCTCTGCTCTCAGAAACCCAGCCTTCTCACCACTCTACACTTGACTAGCTCTTCAGGACTTCTGGGACTCCACACTGAGTTCACAAGAAATGAAGGCATGTGAAAAGGACTATGAGGCACGAGGGAAAGAAAAATGGATAGAAAAGACTTAACACATGCTAGGCACGGTGATGCACATCTGTAATACAAGCTACTTAGGATGCTGAGGCAGAAGCATTCCAAGTTCAAGGCCAGTTTAGAGTAACTTGGAGAAATTCCATCTCAAACTTTAAAATGTAAAAAAGGCTGGGGCTATAGCTCAGTGGTAGAGAGAGTATCTTGGAGTTAGTTCCCAGCATCACATGCACATGCATGCATGTGCGCGCGCACACACACACACACACACACACACACACACACACACACACAAGGCTTATCACAGTATCAGTACCTGGCTGAGCACGAGATGAATGTCAGCTGTTGAAGCTGTTATCAAAGATACCAAGCTGACCAGCTGCTTCTACTCTCACTACAAAACAAGACTGGATTATAGTAGTTACTCCTATGGCTGCAGTGACAAAACTGCCACAGCTAAGTGGATTCAAACAATACATACATCTTATCTGGAGGTTGAAGCCCAACAGCAGTTTGACTCAGCTAAAGCCAGTCTTCAGCGGGCTCATTGGCACGCTCAAGGAGAGAACCCATTGCCTGCCTTGTCTAGCTTCATGGCTGTCTGCGTTCCTTGGCTCATGGCCACGTGATTCCTACCTCCACTTGCAAGGCCACGTCTCCTTCTCTGACCCTGACTCTCACCCTTGTGTTTTCCTCCGGTAAGACCCACTGTGCTGACCCTTGGCCTGCCCAGATAATCCAGGATCATCTCCCTATCTCAAGATCCTTAACTTAATCACATCTACAAAGGCTCTTTAGCTATGTAAGGTAACTTATTAACAAGTTTTGGGGATTAAAATGTAGACACCCTTAAGGGGGCAACATACCACAGGGGATTAAATATCAAACAAAGAACGTAAGATAAAAACAATACAGGTGTCTAGAAGAGTGTAAGGGGCACAGAGTTACCTAACCAAGAGGTTAAATTAACTACAGATAGAAGAGTAGGGCTCACTTTAGAGTCAGATAGGTGCTGCCCCCCATTGGCTATGGGAAGGATCACAAACTACATCGACCTTTGTTGGCCTCAGTCTCATGGCATGTCCCACTACATACATCCCATGCAGTCATTGTAAACCACTGATAAGTGCTCACAGTATGTCTACCAGACTCACAGACCCAGGACCTGGGCATGAGGCTCAGTGGTCGGATGCCTGCCTAGCATGTGTGAGATCTGTTCTCCTGTATCACTAAACAAAGAATAAACGTATCACACAGAGCCAAGGAATCCCAGGTGGGAGAAACCTACAGCAAGGACATGATGGTGAGGACTCGTGGAGGACACTCGCGCAGGGAAAGCCCTACAGAGACAGGAACCTCGCCGATACTGCTCACCCTATAAGAAGACCCAAGAGCAACAAACAGTTGTTGAATGAATGAAGGAAGGAATGAATGAACGAACAAACTGAGACAGGATACTTAAATGTAAATGAGTCCCAGAGCTGGAGGGCACTCTGCAAAGAGCAATGAGTCGGGCCCAGAAGCCCCTGCCCTTCTAACTACTGATGGAACTCACTTGTGTGTGCTCCGGGTGCAGAAGCCTTTGAAGATGTTCCTAGCTCCTCCAGCCCCAAAGCCATGGGATCCTAAGCTCTGCATAGTCTGGCCCGAGTTTTCTATCCTCACACAAAACTCTGGCTCCTCGGGTGAGTCTGAACACTTTCTCATGTTACCCCTTGTCTTTCCCAGCATTACAGAAACTCTCACCCCAGGAGAATGCGTGCTGGGCAAGGATAAATGCTACCCCTGGCTCTCTCCTGAGCTCTCCCTCCTCTTCTCAGAAGTGATTACCATCTGAGGAAGTGAGTTAATCCCGGGGTTCCTTGCAACCATTATCTTCATTTCACATGTTTGTCTCCTATCTCCCAGATGAATTTGGTCTCCACATAGCATCCCAGCACACCAGAGGTCAAGAATCTCCATAAACATCTCTTTGCTTCATTCCATTTAAGTGAGGATAACTGAGCTCAACAAAACTTTACTTTTATTTCGTGAGATTAATCTTATTGAACTTATTGGAAAGGCAGCCAACATGAACAAAAAGATCTGAACTTGAAGAAGCCCTTGTCAGGCTCACAAGCTGACCCTGAATACATCCCTGGATCCACTGGTTCCTTAAGTAGAACCTACCAGGGACAATGATTCAGAGTGAAAGGAAAGCGAAGGGAACTTGGAGATTTCCAAACATCCTGGAGCTATTTTTGGAAATCAATAACTTTTCCATTCACTTTTCTTAAACAAAAGGAAGGAAGGGAAAATGAAAAAAAAAAAAAAAAAGGAAGGAAAACAAAGACATTACACCAAGAAGTAGTTGTTGACAATCTAAATCGAAGCAAAACAAGATTCTTCAGTGGCCGACCCTGCTGGCTTTAAAAGCCAGGCAGTCTCATGTTCATATAAACACTACCTACAGTCTTAAACAATGAAAAATATAGAAATCGTTAGTTGTGTATCAGAAAACTCAGCTTGGACAGGTCATATAACCCAGAAATAAACTCGGTGGGTTAAATACTCATATGCCTGTTAATATTCAGTAAAGGTGCCAATGCTATCTGGCTCTGCTACAAGGGGCTCCAACCTGGCAAATTCCAGAACCATAGCTTGTTTTCTCCTGAAAGCAAAAGCCTGGAGTCAAATATTCCCCTGACTCAGGTATGTAATAAATTTTGTGTGTTCCTTTTTCTGTTTAAAACAAGAAAAGAAAAAGTCTGCTGAGAGGACTTTTAATATACTACAGAATTCCTTCATATGGCACAAGTCAAATCCCATCTAGTGAACAAATGGCTCCCCAAAAGCTCATATCATGACATAATCTTGGTCTGTCACCATCGTCACAATCACTTATACTCGGCCTTGCTCAAAAGTCTGATTTGGCCACTGTGTTTAAGATGCTGGAGCCGGCCATTTGCAGTATTGTATAACTACAACCGGTCTACAGGAAACATTCAGTTTCAACTCGGTCCTTCTACAGGAGATTATCAAAAGAATCCTGGAGGAAAGATACACATATACAGCTATTTGAAGGCACTGAATTTTTATAAAGGTGGAAAAATGTTTCTTTCCGTATTTTCTTCCCAAATGGTATATACCTCTTAATAAAGTGGTCATTGTACCAAGTTAATATATGCAGAATATGTGTGCCGCTAATGTAAACCACATAGGACTTACACAAGGAATCTACCAGCCTTTGAAATGGCAAGTTAACTTTGTAACAAAGTTTTAAAATACAATTCCCAGTAACAATGACTTTCATATGCACAGTATGGCTCTATAAAATAATACATTTATTCCTAAAGAGGTTCAGAATCAAATTTTAAAATCCTGTTTATAAAAGAGATATTCTATGCGTCTATAGCCACATCTGTAAAGATGTTTCCTTATGCTTCCGTCCTCTTTGTTTTAACTTTATGAAGCAGAGTTACCACAATTCAGAACACTGGGAATAAATGCAACAGTGAACAGGACGACTATAACACTCTAGAAGAGATTTCCTTTACATCCACAGGCCTTGGCTATTTTGCTTACAGGAGTATATTTCATGCCATCACGGCTTTTACTAAATTATATTTGAAACTATGTTTAAGGTCAACAATTTTCATCTCACCTACTGCATTCATTTATTCCTCTGTAATTCCACTTCTTTTTAAAAAAAAATCTATTGTGTATTCCCTTCTCTCTCTTTAGTTCTCTATTTGGAAGCTGATCGGTGAAAGTTTTCCTTTCTTAAACACTATTTTCCCACTGTGTGAATCAAATAAACGACTCAAAAAGGACTTTAACTGTCAGATCCACATGGAGAAAACACTGGGTTCTGACAAACAGTTCTGTCCATATAATAAAAGTTAATTACAACTTTAAAGGCTTACCATTCACCTATAAAAATCGGCAACGTTGTATTTTGAAAGAGGAAGAAGAATGACTATTACACCCTTCAGCAGACTCTACTGAAATGTTTGTGGCTTGCTGAACATTCCATACATATTTCGGGCAAGGTATTATGGGAGCTGAAGTTCAAGCTGTCCCCAGTTGAATTTTCACTCACTATAAAAACAATGTCTCATAAAAATACACACATGCTTTTACTTTACGAAAAATGTAAAATATCTACTTTTGTTCATTCAATCAACACTTAGCATTAAAAACAGGGCTCTTCTGAAACCTATAGTGCAACTGATGTCTGAAAAGGGTGAAAATGGTAGTAAGTAATAAATATTATTTCTACAGAGAACATAAAAAATACATATGAAATGGAAATGAAGTCTCTACAAGCTCATTTTTGGTGGTTCTACGTACCTATGAGTATAACATAGGTTACACGATTAAAACAAAAACTGTGACATTTTTATCTTCATCACGAATTCCCATTTCAATACAACCACAACTGTTTTATATTACCCTCATAAAATGAGCCTTAGACTTTTCTAAGCAAAACACTATTTTTAATTGGTTCATTTTCCAGTTGTTTGGGCTCTTAGCAGACATACAGTACAAAAGGGCGCCACATTCCAAGCAGTTCTACCAATTCCAGAGCCTTCTAAGGTTTGATCAAACAGATGTAACTGTAGCATTTGGTTAAAATTATAATATGATGTCACTTGATTTTCAAAATAACTAAGCATTTTTTAACCCGCAACATTTTGCTAGGATTTATGTAGGTTTCTGAGTCAGGAGGTCCACCATGTTCAAAGAGAGTTTTAGGGAATCACAAGCCTTTTGTGTTGCTTTCTCCCTATCTAAACCCAGTGAAATCCTCAAATAAGTCAGCAGCTTCCCTCCTGAAAAGTTTATTTTCAAACGCCAGTGCCATGCAGGCTGCCTTTCCTGTGTAGGTGGGAGGAAGCAGGTACAATGTCACCACACTGGGCCTTTTCAAGTCTTGAAATCACTAGGAAGCCTGCACTATTTCCTTTCTGGCTCTCGGGCCAGGGTGGGGAGAAGCTGCTCTGAAGAGGACAAGATATCAGATAACCAGTGGAAACACTTGGTTTCGACAAAATTCCCACTTCTACAAACACTACAAAGTCTCCAAAAGCAACTGAATCATCCGAGTCAGTAGAAAACTAAGCAAGAGTTAAGGAAACACTTTATTATGTGAAATTCACTTAATGAAATCTGGTAATACTTTTAGAAGTCTGTTCTTACTTTATCAGATTTATTTACGTTAATAAAATGACAGCTTTGTGCCCCATGTATATCTTGCACAAAAAGGAAACTTAAAATACAGCTCTTGTTTTTCACTTATTCCAAAAGCATATGGGACTAATCATATTCTATTCTGGCCACAGCACACAAGGCTATTTCAAACAGGATTTTAACTCACTTGATTTTTAAGACACTAGAGAAACAACAGAGTTTGGGAACAGTCTCTCAAACTCCAAAAGAGTTGGGAATCCCTGAAGTGCTTGTCTGGCAACAGGCTTGGGTGGAAAGCCAGACCGCGCCCGCCAGGCAAGGAACCCAAACCCCAATGCTGGGGCGCATGTTTGTGATCCTAGGTGACAGCTCATCTCACCATGACGGAGCCCGGAATGCCTGCAGGGCCAGAGACGGGGCGGTGGGCCTTAGAGGCCTGGGACAGGGATGGGCGAGGCCATCACAGAAAAAGGAAAAGAAGGCCATCCGTCAACCCCCGGAGAGGAAATTCCAGGGGCCCAGCTCCCAGGCCCCGGACAGCGGGTGACGTGAGGAAACCGAATCAATGTCCGGCCCGCGACAGAGGACGGGGCTTCAAGCTGCGGGGAGCGGAGGCCTCCATCCCCGGCCCGACCCCCGGGAATAGGGGGTGGGCTGCATCCCCCCACCCCCGCCTCAAACCTGGGGGCGCACGCACGAACGTGGCCCAGACCCGGGGCCCCCCGGTGTGCTCGATCCTCCCCTGGGCCCCGGCGATGGACACGCGGGGATTACAGTCCAGACTAGAAAGCACTTGGCGAGCCCCAGCCCCGGCGGTGGAGCACCCACTCAGGTCTCGGGGCAGGGGCACCCCTCATCTTTGTCCTGGGGCTCCTGGCAGCCCGACGGTGGGCTGCGCGTGTCGCCGCCACTGCATCACCGGTGGCACCGGGCAGCGGCCCCTGAGGCAGCGCCCGCGCCTGGCCCCAGGGCGCCCTTACCGGTCGCGGGGGTCGATCCACGACGTCTGGCGCGTGTTGTGGTCGATGTAGAAGACGCGGCCGTCGTAGTCGCGCGCCTCCTCCCAGCCGGCGGGCAGCGGCAGCTCGGCGCTCTCCCGGGCCCGCGGCGGCGGCGGCACGGAAGGCACCGACGGCACAGCGGCCGCGGCGGGGGGCGCAGGCGGCGGCGGCTCCCGCTGGGGCTGCGCGGGCGACGGCGGCTCCCGCGGGGCCTCTCGCGACTGTCCCCGCCGCCGCCGGCGGCCGCCGCTCAGCCACGGCATGACGGCCCGGGCCCCGCCGCCGCCCGGCCGCCCCGCGCGCACCGCTTCCTCCGCCAGCACTAAAGCCGGGCGTCCGGGGCAGCGGGGCGGTCGTGGGGAGCCGCCCGCCGCCCCCGGCGCATCCTCCGCCGGCGCCCGCGCACCGGCGCCCGCCCACTCTTGTGCTCTGCTGCCCGCGCCGCGCGCTCCGCACGGCTCTCCTGGGTCGTCGCCGCGCGCCAAGTCACAGCCCCAGAGCCAGAGCTGCAGCTAACGCTGCCGGCGGCCCCTTTACCGCCGCGGCCCCTCCGGCCATCTTCGTTCCTCCGCGCAGCCGGCCGAGTGGGCGGGGCGCGCGCAGGCCCCGCCCCCTTCCGACCTGCTCCTCCCCGCTAGCTGCGCCTCCCTTGGTCTCCCGCGAAGGCTCCGCCTCCGCCTTCGCCGGGCGCCTCTTCCCCGGCCCCGCCCCCTTTCCCAGCCGCGGCCTTCGGCTCCTCCCCCACGCTCCCGCGGCGGCCTCTCCTTGGCCCTCAGCTCCGCCGCCCCACTCCCAGCCCCGACAGCGCCTCCTCCGCCGGCTCTGGAGCTCGACGCGCTCCGCCCTCTTCCCACCCTCGCCGCCACCTCCGGAGCCCTGGGAAACCGCACCGGGGCCGGAATGGGCGCCGCCACGTCAGTCCGCCCCCGGGCCACCGCCGAGAGGAAAGCGGGCGGGGAGGCGCGCGCTGCACCCGGGCTGCGGGAGCCGCCGGCTCGGCTCGTGGCTGGTTCTGGGGACCCGAACCCTTCTCACTTCGTGGGCTCCCAGGCCCTGGACGCCCGGGGTCTTGGCCTCTGCGCATCTAGGGTGGGGGTTGCCCTTGAGGTTCCCAAATACAAGAGGTGCCCCCCCCCCCGTGACTAATGACCCGGAGGGGACGCCGCGGGAGCTCGCTAGCTGGAGGAACAGACGGCGGTCCTGTCTGCTGAGGCAGGGAGGACACACCTGGGGCGGGCAGCTGTGCAGATGACCGCTTCACGTGCCTGCCCGGACAGCCCTAGGGGATTACTGGGTCCTCGTTCTACGCGGGGACTCGGTAGCCCTCCCTGAGCTCTTCAGCAGTTTAAGCAATCCGATGGCGTGAGGAGAGATCCACGAAGGCTGAGGCTGCGGAGGAAGCGGCGCCAACGCCTCTGAAACCCGCAGCCTCGGTGGTAACTTCTGCTCTGCTCACACCTCAGAGTAGGGAAAGAGGATCCTTACAGTTGCAGCTCAGTGGCTGTCCGAATCCCCAGCTGCTTGGTGTTCCCGATCCGGGCCTCACGCAGTGATGCCAGGAGAGGGAGGAGAATGATGTCGTTACAGCGACACAAAAATACCTAGTAAAAGTCTAACGGACCCAAGTCTGAACTCGCAGGAAAGAGACCGAAGGAGAATACCCCGAAATGCTCACAGTAGTTTGTATTCCTTGGGTGGAATTCTTGAAAATAATTATCTTCTAAATGGTTCTGCATAGTGGTGTGTTTTTTATAAAGGAAAAGACTTGTTTGTACGAAGAAGAATGTGAAGGTACAGAGACTGCCACGAGTCTCCTAGGAGGATCTTCCTTACCTCCCACCTCAACCCAGAAACTTCCTTTTCTCCCCGCGTATCTACCCATTCTTGAATGTTCCATGTTAAGATACCATTACTTGGGTCCTTTATGTGAAATGTGAATGCTTATTAGGTGGTCTGGAAAAGGAGAAAAGGACATACAAGCAAACGCAGTGACCAAATCCTTGTTGATTTGTGTAGCAAATGCTGTAGCACCCCACGAAGATCAACTTCACTCCTTGCTCCAAAGGTTAATGAAGGTGAGCTTTTGATGACAAAAGATGTCTGAGAATCTGTGCACCTCCCAAATAATTGTGCAGAGAAACAACCTGCCACCTTGACTTGATGAGACAAACCCTAGTGCCCTCCATACCCAGAACTCCCTGAAGGATTAGGCAGAAGCTAGACTTCTCTGAAACCGTAGGTTGACTGGCTCCTCGTGCACATGCCCACAGTCATTCCCAGAGGTGTATCTCAGCCACTGCCTCTAGGGGCCAGACCTAACACAGTCTTCTCTATGCTTGCTCTTGTCTAAGTACTTAGTAAATACGAACTCAATTCATCTTTACATCCGTATGTATTTCTTCATTGCATCCTCACTTTAATAGAGGAGAGAGGAGGGTAACATAGCATGGCAATGAAGACAGTCTGGAGATCTGCACAGAGAAAGCTTCATTCACAGACTCACTGCTGACTCTGGACCCCACTCTACTACAGTTACTGAAGTGGGGCTCTTCCACTTGTTTTCCTAAAAGAAGCAGAACCAGAGGGGGGAGGAGGCCAGTCCTTCCGATGCCCAAGGTGTGGGCCAGACATCTGTCAGTCAGTTGTCAATACAAAACTGAAGGGAGTTCTGGTAGAGGAAAAAAGAAACTCTCAGCATCCCTGCTTTGCCATAATTTGGGAAGTCTGTGTGTGTGTGTGTGTGTGTGTGTGTGTGTAGTGTTTGAGAGAATAAGGCCTTTCTTTCTTCCAGACAAGTGAGGCTTTCCATGTTGTACTATAAAACCACATAGACACACACAACACTGAAGGGGAGAGAAGTCGCAAGTCTTATCTGGATGCACAGTTGTTCATTCCTTATTTCCCCCACACCAACGCCAACAGCCGTGCCAATAGCAAAAGTACGAGCACTGTAGTGACCCAACCTCTCACCCAGATTTCAGAGAGCAAAAAAGCTCAGGAAAAATCCACTTAGGCACTGGGTAAAGGACATGCAAATACTTTTGTTCTCCTCCCCATAGACCTCTGGGAAATTCCTTTTTTGAAGTTGTTAGAATGTGCTAATGTATAACTTGAAGAATGCTGTCTTTAAAATGATTGTTACAGAGTAAATCAAACAAGCAAGAATGGACATTGGAGCTTTTTGCACCATTATATTTTGCCTTTTTTCTCTGACCCTCTCTCCAAAGGATTATCTTTATTTCAGCAAAAATGAACTTGGATCTATACATATGCAATACTCGAGAAGCTTCTAGAAAAGAAAACTGCAATCATCAAGTCTAAAGTGAGAAAAATAAATACAGTACTGCTAAAGAAGTCTTGACTACCTTGTATAAACAAGCGAGTGTTCTAGGAAGTGACATGTTGGATAATTCTACACATTGTGCTAAGAGGAAAACGGAAATGGGCTGGATTGGGTCTGGAGAAGAAATGGTTCATTGTTTGGCATTCTTTAAATGTTGGAATAATTATTCAATTATCGGCACCTCATATATTTAAGTAATGCAAATCCACAAGCTGTGGTGATTAGAAGATGTCATTCTTGTTCATTCCTGTCTTGCTGGTTTCAAAGCACAGAAAGAAGGGAGAATGAAAGATCCCTATGACGTTCCCCTTCCAGACTCTGGAATTGGAATGGGAATAGGGTGGGGTTATACCTTGATGTTTGTTTTAAGACTTTATGTAAAGACATAAACTTTAGAAACATATTTGACTTCAAACCAAAAAAGTCGCTTTGATTTTGTGTGTGGGTCAGGTAGTGGGCTTGCCTTGATTTGTCCTTATATTAAAACTTGGATTTTAAAAATTAGATTTTCTTTCCCCAATTTAAGAAATATTGAAGTTACCTACAACCTTCCTCTCCAGATTTCTTCTCTCAAGTGTTACATTTTTACTTCCTTGCCTTTCCATCCCATGGGTTCTGTTTAACAAAAAGCTAGCAGGCCAATTTAAAATTTATTCCAGGCAAACTATAATTTTAGGAAGAAGCAGCTGCCATGAGCCAGCATACTACAAGATGCTTCCTCCTAGCTGGATTCTCTCCTGCTTAGGATTATGTCTCTGCTCCCTTGTGTATTCAGAAAAGCAGATTCTCAAAACTCCAGACTTCTGCTCAGTGAGCCAAACAGCACAGGAGTCTCCGGCCTGTAGAAACTAGGAGGAGGCTTTATCTCATATAAAAGGAAGCAATCTCAGGGGCACAGGCTCTGTCTCTTCTCTGTCTCTGTCTCTGTCTCTCTCTCTCTCTGTCTGTCTGTCTGTGTCTCTCTCTCTCTCTCTCTCTCTCTCTCTCTCTCTCTGTCTGCCTTCCTCCAACTTGATGAACTAAGCCTTGTAAGTCAGTCTATTTTGTAGCATAAATGGAACACTTGGTAAACACAAGTAACCTCATAATCCTGAAGCAATCGCCAAGTGATGGTTATTATGTATCAGTGACGCTCAATGGGGCTCAGTGAGCCCCAGAGACATTTGGCAATGTCTGAAGACATTTATCCTTTTCACAAGTGGGACAGAGATGCTATTGGCATCTAGTAGGTAGAAACTAAAGAAACTGCTACACATCTTAAAATGCCCACAGCAACAGCCACGTTAGCAAAGAAGAGTCTATCCCAAATGTCACAAGTGCTGAGGTTGAGAAACCTTAGAAGATACTGTGTGATTTTGATAGTGTTTATACCATAAAATTGATCCCAAGAACCATCTGGTTAGTGTTTTCCTCACTTTACCCCGTAATCAATAAGGATTTGTCATTTAAGAGGTGCTGAGCCACACACCAGTCATGGACGGTATGTAATCACAGCCACTTTCACATTTGTGCAAGACAAGCTCGTTTAAGAGTTTGGATCTGTGTGTGACTCAGCGTTAGGCTATATTGCTATGAAATTAAGTCTAACTTCCCAGGCACAGAAGTAAAAATGGACAAAAATCCAGCTGCAGTTAGACAGAACAACCACACAATAAGCAATGCTTGATTTTTGCCTTTTTTCCTATGTGTCTTCAATGCCTGGTGTCCCAGGACTGGCTATAATTTACGGTCGACATTTGGCAATGCAGAATGAAAAAGCGTTTAACACTTTGTTAACCTGAAAAGAAAAAAGTCTAAAGAATTTCAAGCTAGTAGCTGTACAAAATTAAAATAATCACAGGCCCTTCAAAGCATGAGGCCTTGGATAACTGTATGGGTAAGTAGCTCATGTAGCCAGCCCTTTGAGATTTGGCCATTTTATCTTTTGAAAATTCCAAAGAAAGGACAATTTTCAATGAGCAAAGGAGATTATCTTGAAGAAAATAGGCTTGTCTCTGCAAATCAAACCATTTGTTGCCCTAGCTTTTCTCGCCAGCTCAGTTATTTCTCCAAGGTGAGCATGAAACTGCTAGCTGGAGAAATGTCCATAGCCCAGACTCCCTGGGCTCTCATGGAGTTAAATTCCATCCCCCTCCCCCCAAAAAGAAATGTGTTGATGTTCTAACCCTTGGTTCCTGTGGGTTTGCCTTTGTTTGGAAATCAGGTCTTTGGAGATGTCACCCTAGAATGGGGTGACCTTTACAACAATGTGTCCGGGGTATTTACAAGAAGGGGAGAAAGAGGACAGAGAAAAGGTTATGAAAAAATGGAGATAGATTGAATCAATGCAGCCACAGCCAAGGAGGGCCAAGAATTGCTGCTAAACACCAAAGCTAAAGAAGGGTATGGAACAGCTTCTATCCCAGAGCCTTCAGAGAGCCGGTGGCCCTGAGGGAAAACTTGATTCCAGACTTCTAGCCTCCAGAGCCTGTAAGAGAATGAATGCATGCTGTTTGAAGCTGCCCAGCATGTGGCACTTTTGTTACAGTGGCTCTAAGAAACTAATGAACTTGTCCCCAGGCTCCTGAAGCTGCTTTAGTGGGGATCGGAATGTATAGAATTCTGTCCTAATCAGTGCCAGGAAATGCCAGGAAACAGATGGCCCCCGTGACCACACCTAGAAACCCTGCCAGAACCCAGGAGCCCCAGGTACGATATGTTTGACTCCCTGGGTGCATTCCACAAACGGGAAGAACAACAACCAGCAGAGACCAGAGACAAACCAGAGACCTCCACGTGCAGCTCAAAGTTCTGTTTGATCCTGGAACCCTGGCCTCCCAGCCCATGGAGAAATGTGCCTCTTTGTGAGAGCATTCCAGATAATCCTTAAGGAATGCTGGGTTTAGAATTAGAATGAAGGACAACAATGTTTAAAGACTGACTAGATCTCAACTTTGATCATCAATGTCTGCTAATGGTAGAGAGAGAAAGGAGTGAGAGAAAGAGAGGTATGGTGTGTTTCCACAGAGCACACTACTATGATATAATCTTGACAAAAGTCAAACCTGAATAGGACCAAAGCCTGTGGATCTGCCTGTCAGTTGGTAGGAAAGGGAGGGTGTGTGACCAGTGAATTTCAATTGACCATGCAATAAGACATGTAAAAATTGCTTTGATGGGCCGGGGAGTTAGCTCAGTGGTTCCGGCGCCTGTCTTGCAAGCGCAAGGGCCCGGGTTCGATTCCCCGGTAACCACATAACAATACTGGGTGTGGAGACCCACACCCAGCAGCAACCAGTAACACATACCACAGTGCCGGGCATGGTGGCTCACGCCTGTAATCCCAGCACTCGGGAGGCAGAGGCAGGAGAATTGCTGTGATGTAAGTTTGAGGCTGAGCTCAGGGCCAGCCTGAACCACAAAGCGAGACCCTGTCTCAAAAAAACCTAAAAAAAAAAAAAAATTGCTTTGATGTTTATAAGATATTAAGCATCAATTATCACATTTCTCTTTGACTTCTGCTAGACCTTAAGAAAAAATTATTATAGAAATGTTTGTAGACTCCTGGGCTAGGTCAGGCCTTGGTAATTACTTCCCCTGGGACACTTTTCCTCCATAGGTGCTGCACACTGAATATTCATATCTCCCCAACATTCGTGTGCTGAAATCCTGACCCTCACTCTGGCCTTTGGAGGCTGAGGTCCTGAGGGTAGAGCCTCCACGACTGGGACTAGTGCCCATAGAAGAGAACACTTTGCTCTTTTTCTGTTGTGTGGAAGTCAGCAGCCCCAAATGTCAATTATATCAATGCTAAGAAAGCTTGGGCAAGAAGCAAAAAAGGTGCAGTGGATCAAGTTTTATTCTCCATTCTATATAAGCAAAGAACAGGGAATCAAGATATACTTGTTGAACGAATGAAGTATGATTTGGTTAATCATTTACATCACATATTCCTGTTAAAATAACCCCAAATCACTTACTACAGAGCAGACAAATCCATGCAGATGTCCAAAATGGAATATTACTTGGCACATCAAAAAACAGATGTTCCTGAGTCCTGCTGCCATCACAAAAAGAAAAACACCAGATATGATGTGCCTTTAGGCACGAAAACAAACACCACTATCTCTGAAGCAATCCGGTCCCAAAACTCAAATCTGATCAAAGCTTCTAGAAAGATTCCATGGATTCCAAAGGTCTTTATTAGCAGATAGAAACGACACTTATCTATCTTAGAATTCCTTTAAGTGCAAAGGCCTTTACAGCTAGAGGGAAAAGTACTTATCTTGAAACCAAAAAATGCAAAATGCAATTACGTGACCAATGCTATCAGCCCTACGAATGTCCATGTGCATCTAGGAAAATCAGTAATGGAAATAGCTTCAAACCAAATGCCTGGGGCCTCAATATCACCTCTCATGAATTATGGTGTCAGAGACATAGCAATTATTAATCCTATTAGGGGCACTGACAGAAACTGAGTCAGTCAGGCCTGAAACTTGGGTGTGTATACAGGCTCAGTTATGAGGATGGTAACTGTCCCTTGCAGTGAGGGTGGGTGTATTTTTTAGCTCAATCAAGATTTAGGAAAAACAAAGAAATCTTTAAGGGAATTCAAACTACAGGCTTCATATTTAGGATACAGAAAGAATTTTTGCATACGGTTGTCCCTCAGGATTCACAAGTTCCAGGACCCCCCAAAATACCCAAATCTTCAAACACTCCAGTCCCTCATATAAAATAGTGTGATGTTTGCATATATCCTTCACACATTCTCTTGTATACTTCACATCGTCTACAGATTGCTTATAATGCCTAATATAACATGAATGTTATATAACTGATTGTTATACTGTGAATGACAAGAAAAAAGTCTGTATTTATTCAGTGAAAAAAAAATGGTTTTTTGGTCCTTGGGATTGAAACCAGGGCATTTGCACTGAACTACATCCACAGTCCTTTTATTTCTTATTTTGAAACAGAGTCAAAATATTATATTATTTTGCTGCTGCCTAGGCCAGGCTTAAACTTTCGGTCTACTGCTCCAGTCTCCTAAGTTGCTGGGGTAACAGATTTCCATCACTGTGCCCAATTCAATTTTTTAAAAAAATCAACAGTTAGATGAATATATCCAGATATAGAGAGCCAACTATTTGATATTTGATGCCTTCATAAAGTTTAAAACAATTTTCTTTCTGCATAGCAAGAGAAACCACCAACAGAGCAAAAAGACAACCCACAATTTGGGAAAAATTTTACCAGCTGTTTCCCAGACAAAGGGCTACTATCTAGAATATATAAAGAACATAATAAAAATAACAGACCCCACCCAAATTTAAAGACCCAATTCAAAAATGGAATCTGAATTTTTTTTTTTCAGATGAAGTAAAGATAGCAAAGCAGCATACAAGAAAATGTTCAATATCACTGGTCTTTTGAGGGATGTATATGAAAACAACACTGAGAATCTATCTCACTTCAGAAGGAATGGCTGCTATCATAAAATCAAACAGCAATGGGTGCTGGTGGAGGTGTGAGAAGAAATGAACCCTTCTCCACTGTTGGTGTAAATGTAGACTTGTGCGACCACTGTAGAGATCAATGTGGAGATTAAAAAAAAAAAAAAAAAGAAGCATGAGTCTCACTTGCCCCTGCAATCTCCCTGATAGGTATATACACAAAATAATTAAAAGCATCGTCCTATTGTGTAATATGCACACTCATATTTATAGCAGCACAGTTTGTAATAGGTAAATCTTGGAAACAGCCCAAATGCCCAACAACTGGAGACTACATAAAGAAGATGTGGGTTTGGGGGCTGGTGATGTAATTCAGCAGGCACAGTGCCTGCCTCGCAAGTGCAAAGTCCCAATCCCTACTACCCCTCTCAAAAAAGTGGGTTTTTCCCCCATAAACAGAGTATTACACAGCCATAAAGAGTGATAAATTAGAAACATTTATACTTAAACTGATATAACTTGAGACCATACTCATAAGTGAAATGAATAGGACGCAAATGTATAAATACCATATTGTTTCTCTAGTGTGACAAACGAAGGTATAAATGAGGTCCAAAATGCATGAAAGGCACCGTGAAAAAAGGAGAAAACGTTCAAAGAGAAAGGGGAACTGGGCAAGGACAAGGGGAAATAAAGAAGGGAAAGAAAAAAATGATGATAAAACAAAAATGGAAACAAAACTCATATATATGGGGTTGGGGGCTATAAGGAAGGCAGGGGAATGGGATAAAATGAGAATCAAGATACATCGTATACAGGTACAAATTCTCAATGTTGAATGTGATCACAATGTATATCTAAAAGTACCAATAGACTCAATTAAGGAAAAAAAAAACCTAAAAGAATGTTCTGAGCTTTGGAGATCACTATACAATGTATAACTAGGTAATCTAAACTTACAATTTTAGTTGAAAATTGACTTTACATACAGTATTCAGACATTTGAAGAGAACTTAAAGTCCACTATGTAAATTTAATTCATCAAGTTTCCAAGAGTTATTAACTTGGAATGTATTTTAGGTAGACAACAAATATAATTAGAAAAGGAACTGAGTACAGTATACTAATAGTTTTAAATGTGCTTTAAAATACATGAAGATGTTGAACTGTCTTAGTTAATTAAGCAAGTAGGATCAAGTGTTTTGCTAAAGTCCCTTAAAAGTGGTTGATACTTTCTAGACTTAAAGTAAAAATTAAGAACAGAAAAGAGGCCTGGGGAGTTAGCTCAGTGGTTCCGGCGCCTGTCTTGCAAACACAAGGGCCCGGGTTCATCCCCGGTAACCACATACCAGACTGGACGTGGAAACTCACCCCAGCAGCAACCAGTACCACATACCACATTGCCGGGCGTGGTGGCTCATGCCTGTAATCCCAGCACTCAGGAGGCAGAGGCAGGAGGATTGCTGTGATGTGAGTTGGAGGCTGAGCTCAGGGCCAGCCTGGACTACAAAGCGAGACTCTGTCTCAAAAAACAACAACAAAAAAAGAATAATTAAGTTCCAAAGCCAAACTTACAAGGTAAGGAAAATCTAAGTTTTGAAACTATAATTTCAGTGGACTCAGTTGTGTAAAACTGAATAACTTGTTTTGTGTATGCACGCACGCACACAGATACATGTGACACTCTTGAGGGCAACGCTAAATGCTTTAGAGGGTTCCAAATTAAGGTGCTTAGGTAAAAATCACAAATCCATTTTTGCTACCCTATGTAAATCATCTGACCACATGCAAACATCATCTAGCAGATATATTCAACCCAAACTTAGAAAACATGCTCAGCTCTCCAGAGCCTGCTGGAGCAGATAAGATCTGAAATAAAGCAAGCCACATTCCCAGTAAGGTGTTTGTGTTTCTGTTTTTGCACAATCTGAACCTGATTTTCTGACCTTGGCACATTGTTTTCCATTAAAGAATTTGCTTCTCTGTGCGTGTGCCCATGTGCATTCGATTGGCTGTCAATCGAATAAATGACTTCTTCACTAACTGATTTATGCTCCTTGTAAAGGACCAGCTTAGCTCCATGTCAATTTAGCAAGTAAGTGTTGATGGAAAGTCCAAATAGCCCTTATTGTAGCTAGTGTGTGCTTTGGAGGCTTCTGAGCTCTGATTGGTTGAATCCTATTGTGATCTGATTGTGCCCAACAATAGAGTTAGACACCACCCTCCTCGGGCCACAGAGCACCACCACGTGGCATCATCAGAAACAGGGAGTCTTGGCCACACCCGACTCCACGCTATCAGAGCCTACTTTTAAGCAAAATCTTCAGATTAATCCTGTGCACATTAAAGTTTCAGAAGCAGCAGTGTAGAGTTCAAGAAGCAGTAACCAATGTCTCTACGCTGCTTTGTTTGAGTTTCTTGCTCCATACAGCATATAATTACCTTTACTTGTTTTAAAGAAAAGCTGACAATTTTCAATTCAATTGATTCTGTAAATTGTCTCCGTAAGTTATCAAATCGTACATGTATTTGCTATTGAGTTAATGCAAATGGAACTCGGGTGACAGGAACATAAATATGCTATGCTTCTGGTTTGGCAGAAATTGCCCATAATAAAAGAAAGGGTGGCCAATATCTTCATTATCTGCTCATGCTCTCACACTCCAGGGAATTCAGGAAGTGGAGTAAGTTCCAGGCCCCTCAACACTCACCCTGAAGAAATTCCTGGGTAAACTAAAGAGGGCCACACACACTTCTCCTCTGAGGAAGAGGTGGAGTTTGTTTCCTTTCTTCTTGAAGAAAATGCTTTGGGACTTACTCGGGCCCCTTCTAGTCGCTGTCCTGTTCCTCCAGGGATCACCGCCCTCCTGATCTCTATCAACACAGGTCACTTCTGCCTGCGCTTAGAGCTACAGGACACATACTGCCTGTCCTTCGGTTTTTTGTTTTGCATCTAGCTACATTTTTTTCAATTTTATGTTGTGGAATGCATTCATGTCGCCATATATAACTGTAGTTCATTTGGTCCTGGTGATGGTTAGGATTCCATTGTATGATGGATCAGCATTCATTTGTGTATGGGATTCTTTCATCCAAACTCTGAGCTGGCTAACATTCTGCGGGAATGGTTAGATAGTAACTCTTCTATGTAGGCCACGGGTCTCCATGGCCACTACTCATTTCTGCCTCTGCAGTTGGAAAACAGCCGTAGCTAATATGTATGCAAGTAGATATGGCTATGCTCCGATAAAACTGTCTTTTTTAGGATAGAAATTGGAATTTCACATGTCACAAAATTTTATTGTTTTTCCTTTTTTCTTTGCAGTTGGAAATGTAAAAAGGTATTGTTTTAACATTATATATCCTTAAAGCTAACTAAATGATTATATTTTTAAGCTTTCAAATGTTGGCAAGGGCACAGGAAAATAGGAATTCTCAGGGAATGAAAAGTGATGCATTCTTTGGGGTTGGCAGTAGAGCACTGAGATGTGTGTGTATGTATCAAACACCTTAAAAATGTTCATACTTGACCATTTCTAGGCATTTATCCAAAGAAAATAACCAAAGATGTGCATAAAGATTAATGGTCAAGGATATTCACCATAGCATTATTTATAGCATTGAAAAATTGGAAACAGACTTCAACTTCCAGGTTTGGCAATTGAGCAGTTTGAGGTAATGGATCCCACGCTTCCCATATTTCTCCATACGCACAGACATGCTGTGTAAAATATAAGGCAAATATTAAGTACACAGATACTAGCGAGACAGACCACTTTCCTGGATCATAGGCAGTCCCTATTAGGAGCTGAGGGGTTAATAAGAGCTTAGAAATAAAAGACTAATATTAAGCCCTTCCCCAAACTAGGATTTGGGCAGGCTACTTCTATTATGGGAGGCGGACAAGGTAAACTCATCCTCCCCGGGAAGGAGCAGGAAGCTTGTTTCTTGAGGACACTCCCAGGGAGCCGGAAACAATGTTAAGAAAAAACAATCTCCTGCCTGTGCTACACAGTTGTGAAGTGAAAATGGGGACTATCCTCAGGGCAGGGAAATGCCAAGGTGAGAAACTGAAAGACAAACTGGCCTCAGCCCAACGTCCAGCATATCTGGAGAAGCAAAGCCCATCTGTGCTACAGGATCCCGCCATGACCCAGGGCATACAGGTTTCCCCAAACAGAACTCTCCTGCTGAGAGCAAGAAATTATTGGCGGCTACGGGGAAGGAGACTCAGTACCCAACATCCCTGAGGTTAAAAGCCTGAGAAATTAGGAGAGCAAAACCTCTTGAAGTATGCCACCAAACAAATGGCTTCCACGGTTTACGAACAGAAGAGCAGGAAGCTGGGCATGGTGCACACCTGTGATCCCTGCACTCTGCCAGGCTGAGGCTGGTGGTTCACAAGTTAAAGCTCAGCCTGGGAAGCACAGCGAATTTAGAGACCCTGTTTTAAAGTTTAAAAAAGGACTGGGGTTATATAGCTCAGTGTGAAGCACTGATCCCTGCATTCTACTCCCAGTACCAAAGACAAACAAAAGGGAATAAAATCTATAATAAACTGAAACAACAGTGCACCACAACAAAACGTAGTGAAAAATTCCAGGAAAAAAGAGAACTAAGAGGAGAAGTATACTATTGAAATAAACTCAATGAGCGGGTTAAAGAGCCAGAGAGAGAACATTTGTGAACTGGAAAAGCAGATCGGAGACAATTACCATGGCTGTACCTAGAGGGATGAAAAAGTAGGAAGAAGGAAAGCCTAAGGGACATAAAGACCAATGAGAGGCTGAGGATGTAGCTCAGTGGTTCCAGAGCCTGCCTTGCAAGCTCAAGGTCCCTAGTTCGATCCCTGGTAATCACATACAACAATACTGGGCGTGGTGACTCACGCCCACCAGCAATCAGTATCACATACCACAGTGTCTCACGCCTGTAATTCCAGCACTCGGGAGGCAGAGGTAGGAGGATTGCTGAGTCCGAGGTTGAGTTCAGGACTAGCCTGAACTACAAAGTGAGACCCTGTCTCAAAAAAAAAAAAAAAAAAAAAAAAAAAAAAAAATGATGAGAAGCTCCAGCACATGTCTAGTGCATTCCAAAGGAGAGTACAGAGAGCATGTGGAAGTGGCCACATTAAAAAAGATAGCAGCTGAGAATGCTTTGGAGTTGATGAAGGACATGAATACTTGGAGTGGGTAAATAAAAACAAACCCGCATCTATACATGTCACAGTAAAACTTCAGAATGCCCAAGGTAATAGAAAATTGTGAAAGCAACAGAGAAAAGAATTACCTACCTAGGAAATATTAATGCAGTACTTTGACAACAGGAACCTTATCAGCGACAACAACAAAAGAAACAACTGGGAAGATCATGAAATAGTATTTTCCTCTAGCTGAGAGGCTTATCATTTAAAAAAGCTAAGAATAGATCAAATTTAAATATTTTTAAAAACTTAAAACACTATTATAAGAGTGAAAAGAGACTGTGCAGAGATGGAAGCACTTATGAGGGTTCCCCAAATTAACTTGCACATTGTACAAAATCTGCAATGTGTATCAGCATATTTATCATAATAGATAAGCAGCTTAAAATTAATATGGAAAATGAAGGAATTTTTTAAAAGCCAGAAAACTGTCCCAAAAGAAGAGAAGTCAAGGGCCGGGGATTTAGCTCAGTGGTTCCGGCGCCTGTCTTGCAAGCTCAAGGACCCGGGTTCGATCCCCAGTAACCACATACCATACTGGGCATGGAGACTCACACCCAGCAGCAACCAGCACCACATACCACAGTGCCGGGCGTGGTGGCTCACGCCTGTCATCCCAGCACTCGGGAGGCAGAGGCAGGAGGATTGCTGTGATGTGAGTTGGAGGCAGGGCCAGCCTGAACTACAAAGCGAGACCCTGTCTCAAAAATCCTAAAAAAAGAAGAGAAGTCAAAAAGGGAATACTCTGCCCACAAGACATGAAAACTTATCTAAAATACCAGAATTTAAAAGTGTATTACTGAAGCATTACTAAGCGGAGACAGTGGGGAAGCGACTGAAATTAGTAGACACTTTAAGAAATAACTTGATCTGTATCTTGTGTCTGGACCCAGGAATTGTCACCTTGAATAACTTTAGTAGCCCCATTTGTGGTGGCCATGGAGCTTGGCAGTGATACACATTCTCTCTGTCCAGTAGCTGCCACCTAGATGAGTGCACCACAGCACTGAGGTGACACAGGGAACCCAAGATAGAGTCCCAGTCTCTGAATGGCTGCTTGGAATGGAAGGGCCCATAGACCACAAATCAGTCTGTGTGTGACGTTTGTACTTTAAATTAACTGAGCTTTGAGCATGTCATGTCTAGAACAGGCTAGCCTCTGTTTACTCTTTTACAAACTTCTAGTTCACTACTCCACTAAATCAGCTCTTTGTGATCAAAAACATAAATGCAAATAAAAACATAAATGCCAAAAAAAGAATGTGGGCCAGGGATTTAGCTCAGTGGCACTGTACCTATCTTGTAAGCACTAGGGCCTGAGTTTGAGCCCCAGTACTGGGAAAAAAAAAAAAAAGATGTGTAGGAAGGTTTTTAAATGTATATGTTGTGAAATAAGCATTACTATCAAGCTAATAGAATACTGATTACATCATATATGTCCTTTTCTTTCTCTGTGGTGGGAACACTTAGGATCTACCCACTTAGCACACTTCCAGCACATAGCATGGTACGGCTGGTCACCTGTAAGTCACCACTGCAAGTGACAGAAATATGTGCCTCCCCCAGCTCCCCACTATTCTCTTTGGTAGCAGGGTGTTGTTGGCCTTATCCCGTGAACAGGGGAGTGGGCTGTGCTGCAGCCCAGCTCGCGTGAGCACAGGTCACTTCCTGGGCTCCGCTCACTCCTGTGCGGTCAGGAACTGTGGAGGGCCGCAGAGCACCCTCCCTCCAGCTAAGGAAGGAGCCTGACCCAAGACCCAGAGTCCCAATCACAGGTGCAGTCTCCTTCCTGTGCTCCTGGGCCCACATCCCCCTGCCCCAGTTCCCACAGGCCATCCCAAGGGGCCAGGTGCTCGCCTGCATTCATCTGGAATGCAGCACAAGATAAAAACTCCGGTTTAGAACAAGGAGCATTCCTCAAGTCGCAAGTAACCTGCTCATCCTCCACTAAAGAGACAGATTCATTGGCTGGAATGCTACTAACCCCTCTAGGGTGGAAGGGACAGACTGTGTCTGTCATACTGGAAGGGGAGCCTGAGGCTCTTGGAAGGGAAGGAGAAGCTTCAGGACCGCAGATGCCTCTAGGGAGAGATGTAATCTTCAGGAGGCCACTGTCTCTAGCCCCTGGGCTGCTGTTGGGCAGTTAGTGGGAACAGAGCTGGCCAGGCCCCCAGCTCTGAGCACCCAAGCCGAGTGGGAGCATGGGACCCAGGGGGAGTTGCCCCCCAACACTCTCCTCACTGCTTTGGACTGGAGGCACCGAGCACAGATCACTGTCACCAGCCTGCTACACAGCTTGCCCTCTCAGGCTGCAGACAACTGGCACAAATCCTTCAAATGCAGACCCGTGGGCTAAGTTCTCCTTAAATCACGTGGGTTTTGCTAACCGTGTGCTTC
>PVIR01005464.1:59675-72070 GCA_004026965.1 Petromus typicus
CAGCAATCAGTACCACAAACCATAGTGCTGGGCGAGGTGGTTCATGCCTATAATCCCAGCACTCGGGAGGCAGAGGCAGGAGGATTGCTATGATGTGAGTTGGAGGCTGAGCTCAGGGCCAGCCTGGACTACAAAGCGAGACCCTGTCTCAAAAAAAAAAAAAAAAAAAAAAAAAAAAAAAAAAAAAAAAAAAAAAAAAAAAAAAAAAAAAAGAAAAAAAAGAAAAAAATAAGAATATAGGAAAAAGTGACAAAGCCACGTAAAGGAGACAACAGGAGATATGTGTAACTCAGTGGTGGAATGTGAGCCCAGCAGGCCCTGGGTTCTATCCTGAGCACCACAAAAAGAAAAAAGAAAGAAAGAAAGAAAGAAAGAAAGAAAGAAAGAAAGAAAGAAAGAAAGAAAGAAAGAAAGAAAGAAAGAAAACCAGGAGACAAGAAGATTCACTTGAATCAACTAAAACATTTTAGAAAATGTTTAGTGCATGCTTGCAGTACCTAATGATGATATTCATCATGGGGAACTGATGGATGTATATAACATCCATCTTTTAATGTTCCCTTCCCCTCCCACAAGACCCTCCTGCTATCTCTTGGTGCCCTTCCCTTCTGTAAAGCATCAATCTCCCTGTTTCCTATTAGCTACCTTTTATTTTGCTCTTTCAATTATTTATATTCTCGATTTCTCACGTAGGAAAAACCATGCAATATTTCAGCTTCTGTGTCTGATGCATTTCACTTAACATTATGGTCGTGGGGTGCAGCCATTTTTCTACAAATGACTCAAATTTATCATTCTTTGTAATAGAGTGGTAGTTTATTATGTATAAATACCATATTTTCTTTATCCATTCATCTTTGATGGACATATAGGCCACTTCCAAGATTTGACTATCATGAGTTGTGCTGCTACAAACATGGGTATACATGCATCATGGTGACATGATGTCTTTAAGTCTTCCAGTATGATGCCTAGAAGGGAAAATAACTGGATTGAGTGAATTTTCTACTTTCAGATTTAAAGAAACTCCATACTGATTGCCCTGCTGATTGTACTAGAGTGCATTCCCACCACAGTGCAGAAGTTCCCCCCTGCCCTGCCCCTGTATCCTTCACCATTTGTTATTTGATCACTTGATGATGGCCATTCTTTCTGGAGTAAGGTGGACTTGCAGAGATGTTGGATACTTTTCCGTGTATTTATTGGCCATTTGTACTTCTTCTTATGAGAAGTGTTGATTTATTTAAGCTGCTTGTTTTTTTATTAGATCTTCTATTTTATTTTATTTATTTATTTTTTGGTACTGGGGATTGAACTTGTGACCTTGAGCTTATGAGGCAGGCTCCACTGAACTAAATCCCCAGCCCACATCTTCTATTTTAAAGGATCTAATTTTATGGGTTCTTTATATATTCTACATATTAGTCCTTTGTCTGAGGACTAGCTGGAAACATGTTTGCCATGTGACAGGTTGTTTCTTCACTCTGTTGGTAGCTTCCTGTGCTATACAGATGCTATTTTAATTTGACATGATCCCATATGCTGATTCTTGATGTTATTTCTTATGCAACTGGGATTCTGTTTGGAAAGTTCTTGGCTATGCCTATGATTTCAAGAGTTTTGTCTATTTTATCTTTTAGCAGATTGTTTCTACTTTAATATTTAGAGCTTGGACCCATTTTGATTTTATTTTAGGCCATGGTGAGGAATACAAGTCTGAGATACAACTTCCTGCAAGCGCATGACCAGTTTTCACTGTGTTTAACCTCATAGATGTACATAGCTACGGCTCACAGCAAGGAAATGAAGGAGCGGGACGCTCACTCCCTGCCGGCTCAGTTTAAATGGGAGCCACTGCTTCCAGGAGAGCCACAAGGCTCCCTGTTGATAAGCTCCGCCTTTTTTCTTTAATTGAAATCTTTATTGGTACATTACATATATACATCATGATTGCATTCAACAATGAGAATTTGTACCAGTATATGACACAACTTAATTCTCATTTTTTTCCATAACCCTGCCCACCCTCCCACCACCACCCCTATATACATAAACTTTGTTTCCTTCCTTTTTGTTATAATCTCATTATTTTCCTCCCTTCACTCCATTACGCTTTGAGTGTTTTCTATTTCACAATATATAACATACATTCTAGAACTCATTTATAGCTTTGTTTTCTCATACCAGAGAAAAGATACGATATTTACACATCTGTGACCTATTTATTTCACTTATGAGGATATCCAAAATGTAATAAAAAACCTACCTACCAAAAAAAAAGCCCTGGGCCTGATGGCTTCACCGCTGAATTCTACAAAACTTTTAGAGAAAGGTTAACACCACTACTCTTCAAACTCTTCAACTGAAATTGAAAGGGAAGCAGCACTACCAAACTCATTTCTGGAAGCAACCATTACCTTGATATCAAAAGCAGAGAAAGACCCAACCAAAAAAGAAAATTACAGGCCAATCTCCCTAATGAACATTGATGCAAAAATCTTCAATAAAATACTAGCAAACAGAATACAGAGAGTCATCAAGAAGATCATACACCCTGAGCAAGTTGGATTCATCCCAGGGATGCAGGGATGGTTCAACATACGTAAATCAATGAATGTAATACACTACATCAACAGACTCAAGAACAAAAAGCATATGGTCATCTCAATAGATGCGGAAAAAGCATTTGACAAAATCCAACATCCATTTATGATCAAAACCCTGCAGAAAATTAGAATAGATGGTCTGTATCTCAAACTAATAAAGCTATTTATGAGAAACCAACAGCCAGCATTACCCTGACTGGTCAAAAACTGAAACCTTTCCCACTAAGATCAGGTATAAGCTCCGCCTTTTTTGCGAATGGCTCAGGCCCAGGTGTTTCAATTCTTTTCTCCTCACACCGCCTAGAGGAGATCATGAGCAACTACCCCGTCACACTAGCACTAATTACCAGGGATTGGAAATCGGTTTACAATCGATCGTATTATAAATCATATTATGTTGATGAATTATGTCTTAGATAATTAAAGATTAGCTAGTACTATACCCACACAGGCAAATATCCAATCATAATGTTAAACCAAATAAAGACATCTTCATTATATTTATGCATGGAATTAAAAAATTCAGAACAGCACTGTGTTCTTATAGAAGCTATTTTTGTTGCTAAAGTCTCAGATCAAGGACGGAAAGGATGCGCAATACTTGCAGATTAAAAATTACTCATTTCAGCAAACCAGGAGGCTGAGACACGGGTAGTTTCAAGACCAGCGAGAGCAATCTAATGACTTAATGAGACACTGTCTCAAAATAAAAAATAAAGGGCCGGAGGTGTAGCTCAGTCTGAAGATGCTGGGTTCAATCCCCCCGGTTACTACTACTACTACACACATCTGGATCAAAGATGAAAAAATTAATATTTATCAAATTTGGATGGTGATTGATAATTGAGTGATTGAAATATTTTCCCAGAAAATTTTACACATGGGAAATTTTATTACCTTGACCACAAGCAGCCTAAATTATTAATATTAATCAGCTAAGCCACTCGAAGATCACCTTGCACCATTTAAAAAATTCACACTATATCAAAACATTTACGGGGAAAGATTGCAGTTGCTTTTGACATGAAAAGGTAAATTAGAAAACAATCGTACACGAGATATATTTTATTCTAAAAATGTGTAGCTGCCCCTTTCCATCTACAAGCATGAAGATCAATGTCAGGTTGTCAACACTGTTCGTATGAGTATTGTGACAGCAGGTGACTTGTATTTTTCTCCTACACACATAGTTTACAACAAATATAAACTTATTCTATTAGAAACAATAATAACCCAGTGAGTAATTTGTACAAGTAATATGTCCAAGAGCAACTGAGCCATTAGCAGCCGTGGTATCTCAGACCTTACCACTCTGAAAGTGGCTTTACTGCCGCCGTGCTCAGTGTGCTTTTTCTGCCATCTTGTGGACATGTGGAAAAAGGCCTTGGTATCTGTGGTGGAACTATAGACACGTTCTTTACCTACTGAAGATACGATGTATGACTTTTCTTAATAAAAATCAAACATTCATTAAATAAAAATTAGAACACACATAAAAGTAAAAAAAAAAGTGCAATGACTTACCATTTGACTTTCCCATTGACTTGAGTTTTTGAGTAAGGGAGGCATGAAGTTTGTGCAGCTAGAGGTTTTTTTTGGTATAAAATTGGCTTTTCTACTATTTGACTCTCACCTTAGGCTTGATTCTGACACAGTACTTGCTTTTTGCTTTGTTTATATGTGGTCAAGCATTCATTTATTTAAATAGCTGGTATAGTTTGACCATGTTCAGATATCTTGGTTGATTTAACTTTTTTTTTTTTTTTTTTTTTTTTTTTTGAGACAGGATCTCGCATTGTAGTCCAGGCTGGCCCTGAGCTCAGCCTCCAACTCACATCACAGCAATCCTCCTGCCTCTGCCTCACAAGTGCTGGGATGACAGGCATGAGCCACCACGCCTGGCACTGTGGTATGTGGTACTGGTTGCTGCTGGGTGTGAGTCTCCACGCCCAGTATAGTATGTGGTTACTGGGGATCGAACCCGGGTCCTTGCGCTTACAAGACAGGCACCGGAACCACTGCGCTAACTCCCTGGCTCTGATTTAACTTTTTATTCATCCTCCTCCTCTTTTTCTTCTTTACATCATAAAAATGATAACATATAATAATCTTGGTGAACTAGGGGTTTAGCTCAAGTGGTACCGCGTCGGCTTTACAAGCACAAGAGCCCGAGTTTGATCCCCCTATATCGCCCAAAACAAACAAATAATATCTGGTGGACTTTTATAAATGAGTATATCAAACAATTTCTCTCTCAGTGACTGTGCATATTTTAAAATTTAACAAATTTGCCAAATTGTCTAGAAAGTTGCATCACTTTAAATTTCTCCGAGAGTACCTTAGTAATTGTTTCCCAATAGGCAACACAAGGTACCTTTCAACATTTTCATCTAATTCTTGCCATTTTGCAAGATAGAATGTCATGTCTGGTTTTGCCTGTTTGCTTTTATTGTTAATAAAAGTTACTGGATCAGTTATAGAATTTCTACTTTTAGTAATTTGAAGAATCTTCATACTGATTTTTTTTTTTTTTTAGTTTTTTGAGACAGGGTCTTGCTTTGTAGTTCAGGCTGGTCCTGAACTCAGCAATTCTCCTGCCTCTGCTCCCAAGAGCTGGGATTACAGGCGTGAGTCACCATGCCAAGCACTGATTTCTGGTGGGCGTGAGTCACCATGGATGGCATTGTTGTATGTGGTGGTTACTGGGGATCAAACCGAGGCCCTTGCGCTTGCAAGGCAGGTGCCAGGACCACTGAGCTAAATCTCTAGCCTGTACTGATTTTCATAGTGGTTGTACTAGCTCATATTTCCACCAACAATTTAGGAGGGTTTATTTTTCCCCTTAACCTTTCCAGCATTTGTGATTTGATTTCTTGATTATGGCCATTCTTTCTGGAGAAAGATGCAGTCTCAGAGTTGTTTTATTTGCATTTCTTTTTCTTTCCTTTCCTTTTCTTTTTTCTTAGACAGGATCTTGTTTTATAGTTCAAGTTGGTCTTGAACTTACAGTGTACTTCAGGCTGGCCTCAAACTCATAGCGAACCTCCTGTCTCAGCCTCCTGATTACTGGAATTACAGGCATGTACCACTGTACCCAATTGATTTGCATTTCTTTTTTTTTTTAATAAAATCTTCAGAAGCTATAGTAGTTTGATATTCAATTTGGACCTCACGATAAATAATGACTATAGTGATTACATAATGATGTAAAAGGACGTTCTCTAAAAGAACAGTCCTTGATACATATTCCACTAAACAGAGGATCAAACTACATGGTGAAAAACATGAATGTAAAGAGTAAAATCATCGATTCACAACTATTTCTGAAAATTTTAAAGCACCTCCATCAGTAATTGATAGCTGAAGAAAGCAGAACAAACTGTAATTCAACAGTTAAAATTAACATCATGCTTCACCAAGATTTATTGGGTTGCATAATACTTTATCAAATAACTACATAATACACAAGTCTTCTCTGAATCAAAAGAAATACCCATCCACCCAAACAGACCATCTTCAGAGCAATAATGAAGAAAATTTCTAGGGAGAAAAAAAGAATTGAAATGTCTTACAGATATGTACCATTTTCCTACAATAAACATAATCATTATTATAGCAAACATATGAATATAAGTCAAAAAAGGGAAAAACAGAAAATACTTGGTGTTCTCAAAGTAATGGGTATTATAATTTGCATTTCTTTAATAATGAGAGATGTCAAAAATATTTTAATTTATTGTTTGGATATTTGTACTTCTGAGAAGTGTCTGTTCATTTAAGCTGCCCATTTTTTGATTGGAGCTTTTACTTTTCTGAGGGAGTTTATTATTTTTGAGTTCTTTATATAATCTAGAAATTAGTCGTCTGTCCAAGAAGAGATGGCAAAAAAATTACTTTGTAAGTTGTTTCTTCACTCTGTTGGTGGTTTCCTTTACTATGCAGAAGCTTTTAAATTTGAGATAATCCCATTTGTTGATTCTTGAAATTATTTCTTATACTGTAGAGGTACTGTTCAGAAAGTTCCTGCCTATGCTTATGTCTTCAAGAGTTTTACAAATTTTCTTCCAGCAGGTTGTGTGTTTATTTTTTTGTATGTGTGGGAGTTCTCTAGTTTTTTGTTTGTTTTTGGCTTTGTTTTGTTTGTTTTTCTAGGCATGTAGTTTTTTGTAGTTCAGGCTGGCTTTGAATACACTCTGTTGGCCAGACTGGATTCAAACTCACAATGATCTTCCTGCCTCAGCTTCTCAAGTTCTAGGATTATAGGCATGAGCCACCATGCTCAGCTAAGTGTTTCTGTTTTAATATTAAAATCTTTGCTCCATTTTTCTTTTGAGACAGAGTCTCACTTTTGTAGTTCAAACTGGCCCTGAGCTCACTATGTAGCCCAGGCTAGCCTCAAACTTACAGCAATTTTCCTGCCTCTGCCTCCTGAGTGCGAAGATTACAGGCGTGAGCCACCCTGCCCAGCATTGTGGTGTGTGGTACTGATTGCTGATGGGCATGAGTTACCACATCTAGCATAGTTGTGCGTGGTTACTGGAGATCAAACTCAGGACCTTGTGCTTACAAGGCAGATGCCAGAACCACTGAGCTAAATCCCCAGCCCTGCAGTGCAGATGTGTATACTACTTGCTAATAATCTTCTGAAATTTGGTGATATTTGTTGTGATTTCTCCTTTTTCATTACTAATTGCACTGATATGGGTCTTTTCTTTCTTACCTTGGTAATATTGGCTAAGGGTTTCTTTATTTTGTTTGTTCTTTTGAAGAACCAGTTCTTTAATTAATTGATTCCTTGTATTAATTATTTGGTTTCAACTTCATTAATTTTGGCTCCTATCTTATAATTTTCTTACATGTACAAGCTTTCAATTTGTGTTGTCCTCATTTCTCTAGGATCTTGAGGTGGACGTTAGGTTTTTCATTTGGGGCTAGGGATTTAGCTCAGAGATTCCAGCTCCTGCCTTGCAAGTGCAAGGTCCGGAGTTCTATCACTGGCAACCACATACAACAATGCCAGGCATGGTGACCCACGCCCACCAGCAATTAGTACCACACACCACAGTACTTGGCATGGGGGTCTCATGCCTGTAATCCCAGCACTCAGGGGGCAGAGGCAGAAGGATTGCTGTGAGTTTGAGGCTCACCTGGTCTACATAGTGAGCTCAGGGCAAGACTGAACTACAAAGCAAGACCCTGTCTCAAAAAAAAAAAAATAGCCACCATAATAGTAATACTAGTAAAAATGGAGAGGGTGAAGGGAAAAATGAAAGAAGTAAAATTTGAAACTAGAGAAAAGGAATACAAGAAGAAAAACAGAAAAATGAATCAAAGGATCTTGTTAAGGAATGAAAGAAAATTAATGGAATTAGTTAAAAGTAACAGAAAAGTGCAAACAAGAAAAAGAGCAAAAATGCAAGGAAAAATTTAAAAACCAATGACCAAAACATAAATGAGTACAAATAATTCTTTTGTGTTTTTGAATGAGTAGCTTCTTTACAGGGTCTGCAGTATTGGAATAAACCAGACATGGGGGAGAGATGGTGAATTGCTGTTAAGACCTATTTTATTCCCACACTTGCATCTTTGAGTGTAAATGCTGAATCCTGCCCTGTCTTTCCTGCGGGGTGTAGTCAGCCAGTGGTTTTCACCGTAAGGCTATATTCATTCCAGGCACTTCCAGGTTCCAGATCCCTCTGTGTGCTCCAAGTAATAGCTTTCACTACTGAGCTTTAAGGCCCAGGAGTTTGTTAGGTGCCACCACCGCTCCAGTTCCAGGGGCCAGTCTATGTATACTACAGGCAACTCCCCCAAGCTGAGGTATATCCCTGCTTGTGTTGACAGAGGAGGAAAACAGAAAGATCCCTGCACTCTGAGTTAGAAATGGATACACGCAAGTAGCCAGGGAAATCAAACAATCCAGTGAACTTAGTGCCAGCATTTTCAGACTTGGCCCTTTCCAAAAGCTACACACAACTCTCCTTGTTTCTCAACTTAGAGGGTAGAACCACTGTGTCTTACTTATCCTGCACTTAAACTTCTCTGGGGGTACATGTCTGGTCTATGCCCTATCTGCAGCTGTCTCTTGTAGTTGTCTCCCACCCTGTCACTGTGGTGAGGTGATCCCAGAAACTCTGAAGTGTAGTTTTTCTGTAACAACGTCCAAAAATAACTCATGATTAAACTTTTTCAACTATGATGGGCTTTGCACTGTATTTCTTCTCTAGCTCTCACCAGACATATGGACAGAATAACGTTCAGAGTATAAAACCCCGCACTTTTTTCCTTTTTGCAACTAAACAAGAGCCATGAGCTTATCCTGGGGTCAGTGCTGCTAGCCCAGTCCATTGTTTCTCCCCGCAGCTGCTGACCCTGTTCAGGCTTATGTTGTATTAATGGAGACAAGTCTCCCTCCATGGGAGCTAGGGAAGCTTTTCAGACTGCTTCATTTTTTTCCTTTGCATTTTGCTCCATTTCTCCAGCTTCTCGGTGGTGTCTAGTTTTTCAGTCAGTTCCTTCCTGATTCTCAGAGATCTACTTATTTTTTCTTACCCCTAGTTGTTATTTTCTAGGTGTCTTGATTCCAGTCCTGGGTGGGTTGCCTTTTAGTGTCAGTCTTTACCCTACCATTTTAAACCCATCCTTCATGAACTCTGTTTCAAAGCCCCGAGAAAGGATGGCCTTCCCATGCTAACACCTTGACTCTAGACTCATTTCAGGCTTCTGATACCCTTAGCAATAATAGAATGAATTTATGTCATTTTAAACTACTCAGTTTATAGCACTTGTTAAGCCAAGTGAAACTCATGGAGTGCCTATATGTGGTGATGAATAACAAGTGATTTTAGTTGTTGTTTATTGTCCTGCAATGTGTTTGTCTCTTTTTCTGGATTAACTACGGGCTGCCTTTTAAAGTAGAAAAAATACTAGAGACATAACAATGCTCACCGTAGCCCCATTGGTAGTTTCAACATCTACCAGGGACCTGAAGTCCATCTGCCAGCACAGAGGGCTGCTGTTATCAGGGCATGTCCAGTGTTTCTGAGACCCAGACTTGGGTCCCAAACACGGTCACACATTCCTTTACTACACAACAGCACATCTGAAATGACGGGGAGGACACGGAGCTTAGCAAGGCCAGATCATGTGTTCAAAGCCACGAAGTTAGGACATGACAGAGGTAACTTTGTTTCAAGCAAGTTGGCTCTGTGGTTTAGGATTGCCGAGTTCTGTGTTAGTAGGTACTGCAGTGACAGGGGAAACCCATGGACAGCTCTAATCTCACACTTTTCTGGGTCCACACTTAGCACTCTGATTCCACGGTTCCTTCCACCAAACCAGAGGAATTTGTCCATGCTCTTTAACTCTGAGTTTGGCTATGTGGTGTGCTTTGGCCGTGGAAGGCTAGCAGCTGTGAAATGTCCAGTGCCAGAATATACATGTTTATGACTGAGCTTGCTCTCTGGTGCACATGCCAAGGATTTGCCATAGGCCACACTGATACTCCCAGGATCCAAGTGAGAGGCACATGGCATGAAGCCCAGCCTGGATCAGCTGTTGATAGGCAAAATGAAGTGCTAAGTAAGTACTTTGCAATGCACATTGCTGAGAATTTGGAGCCATTTCTTACACAGCATTATTGGGACAACAGCTAACTGATAATATAACATTTCCTTGGAGTTTTTTTTTTTTTTTGGACTGCATACAGATTGGTGTTAATCAGACTAGCAAGTTGCAAGCACATAATTGATACCAAAGTTTACTCAAATTTGAAAGGAAGGATCTGAAACAGGGTGAAAATATTCTTATTTTAAAAAATTTTTTTTTAGTTGTTAAGGTTTGTGTTCATGTGGTCTACCACTGAGATACATCCTCAGATTTTATATTGTGATTCTCTCAAGAAATCATTTACATAGGAGAATCAAAAACCTACTCCATTTACTTGAAAAGATACTATTTATTTGGTTTAATTCATGCAGGAAACTGTGTTGTTCAGTAAGTGAAAGTGTCAAACAAAAAATGAATACACATTTGTCACACTAGCCTGCAGAATGCAGACCATGGGCCATTCTTAGCTGAGAGAAGGCTCTCCGTACGGACTTGCACAGCTGTGCTATCATTGGTGGCGGGAATCAGGCACCACCTCTGAATGGCCAGGGAAAACAATGAGCACCAGACTGGTGGTATATGCAATAATCTATGTCTGTGTTAAATATGTGGAGATTACTAGAGCCTTTTTGTCCTCAGAAACCGAGTGTTACAAAGGCAAATGGGGGAGCAAATGGGAAGACTTTGATGATATGTACATCACTAAAAAGGACACTAGACCACCAAATATTGCTAAGTTTAAGACAGAATTCTAAAACAACATAAAGATTGGGAACAGACACTGAAATCTGTTTATTCACATTTTAGTTATGCATTATTCAGATGACTACACTATTGAATTTGAGGGTTAAAAATACAGGTAAAAAAGCTTTGTCTAAATTCCAAACAGAATGATCAGATTACTCATGAGGTCCGGGGACAGCCAGTGTCACGTTTTCCCAAGTGGTCCATGATTCCAGCAAGAAGCTACCAGGAGGAAAGTGGGAGGGTGATGGCCCAGCAGAGCAGCTGAAGTGAGAAACAGTGAGAAACAGCTCACAGCTTGCCTGAACAGGAATTACCACCGCTGAAAAGGCACTTTCAACTCTGGGAGGCTGTCCAGAAGGTAGACGATCACCTATAGAACTGAAGCCAGCCCTGTTCTACTCAGCATAGGAAAGGCCTTCACATCCACACAGTGACTCTGGGTCCAACTCAGTCTCTCTTGTTCATGCTAGAGAGGAGGCACAGAGAGAGACAGAGACAGAGAGAGAGACAGAGACAGAGAGAGAGACAGAGACAGAGAGAGAGAGAGCTACTAATGAATGAATATGTGTGCCGGCACACTGTGTGCCCTCTCATGTATGAACATATACTCACATATTTGGAATGCATGTTTTCAGAAGCAAAGGGCAGTGATGACAGAGGCAAATCTTCTGCCATCTGTTGGAAAGTTCTTTATGGGATTGACAAGAAGTTGGGATTAAACCACTCCTTTGAAAACACAAGTGCCCTAATATTACCTAATCATCAAGTCATCTGAGGGACTGGCTCTCCATTAATCACACATTAGGTTAGACAACTGTTTTATAAAGAAACACACCATGAACAACAACTTTTAGGTGATAATCAGCAAGTTATAACCAAGTCATTAGCTAATGACCTCATTCCTTGTGCTTATTTGCCACAAATACATCTGCTTTGGTGAAGTGAAAGTTTGTTTCCCATTTTTTAGTTGAGATAGTTGTTTTCATGAGGGTAGATCTTGAGAGGTCTTTATTCATTCTGGATAAACATCCTTTGTCAGAGGTATGATTTGAAAATATTTTATCCCAGTCTGTGACTTATCCATTGGAAATTCATAGTATGACAAAGTTATTTAATAAGACTATCATTTGAGTCCTGCCATTTCTTTCTTTTCTTTTCTTTTTTAATTTTTTTTTTTTTGAGACAGGTTCTCGCTTTGTAGTTCAGGCTGGCCCAGAACTCACTATGTAACCCAGACCAGCCTTGAACTCTCGGCAATCCTCCTGCCTCTGCTTCCCAAGTGCTGCGATTACAGGCATGAACCACCACGCCCTGCATTGTGATACATGGTACTGAGGGTTGAATTCGGTACCTTGAGTTCTCCAGGAAGACACTGGAATTGCTGAGCCAAATCCCTGCCCCATCTTTTCTTTTCTTTCCTTCCTTCCTTCCTTC
>PVIR01005465.1:0-71938 GCA_004026965.1 Petromus typicus
CTTTTAAAGCAAAATAAAATATTCAACTCTAAGGTGAACAGGTGTATAAGACTTATAAATTAAAACTATACAAGAAATTAAAGTTCTAACTAAATGTAAAGAGACTATTCATGGATTAAAAGGCTCAATAAAGTCATTGAGCAACTGGATGCATTCAGTCTTTTTCTTTTTACTCAAGATTTATTTAACTATTCAGTATCTTTGGTGGCTCCATATAAATTCTTATTCTACTCCTATAAAAATGATATTGGAATTCTGATAGGAATCAAATTGAATTTGTAAATCATTTGGGATAGTATTTTAACAATTCCTTAAATAGGATTCTTACAACTTGTGAACATATGATTTTTTTTGTTTATTAGTGTTTTCTTCAAGTTCTTTCATCAATATTTTATAGGTTTCCTATCCTTGGCTAAATTCATTCCTAAGTATTTTATTCTCATCTTAACTAGAGAAATTAGCAAAAAAGAAAATAAAAATCATCCAGAGAAGTAAAGTAAAAAATCACTCACAGTAAAAAAAAAGTAAGAAAATAACCTCACTTATTATACAGCCAACCAATTTTCTGCAAAGATAAAAGGAATTTAAAACAGAAATTCTTTCAAAACTAGTGCTAGAACAACTGGATAGCTCCTGGCCAAAAACACAGAACATTTAGTAAAACATCACAATTTGTTTTCTAAAATTCCAAAATAGATCATAGATTTAAATGTAAAATTCAAAACTATATTTTAGAAGAAATCATAGAATATCTTTATTAGCTAACACTACATGAAAAGTTCTTAAATGTGACACTAACATACACTAAAAATATAATAAATTTGTACTTCATCAAAATTTAAAACAAAACCCAGTAACAACTTTTGCTCTGTGGGAAGCCCTGTAGCAGAGAGCTAATCCCATACTTGCTTCTATCAGCACTGCCACCAAGCCAGAGAGTCCTGCAGTACCCTTCATATCCCTCAACCTCTCCAATTCAATTCTTCTAAATCCTAGAAAACCCACATCTCAAAGCCAAGTCCTTTTTACCCTATCCAATGGACACTGAAATCACAGACAGTATACTTTCAAGTTAACTAACAGGTTTCAGAATATAGTACACATAAACAGTAATATGGGCCAGGCATGGTGGCTCACGCCTGAAAGCCTCATACTGGGGAGGTGGAGATAGGAAGATTGCAGAGAGTTCCAGGTGAGCCCGGGCTACTGAGTGATTTCAGGGTCAACCTGAACTACAAAGCGAGATCCTGTCTCAAAAAACTGAAAAATAAAAAACCCTCAGTAATATGAAAATCAACATTACTGCTAAAATATTCTTTTTAAACATTCAGACTTCATATTATCTGATTAAGTACCTCCCATTAGAGGCTGAGAACATGTTGTCTGAAATGCTTGGACAAGCAGTGTTTCAGACTTTTGGATTTGGGAATATTTGTGTGCACAAAAAGATACATCTTGTGGATGGGCCTCAGAAGTAAATGCCAAATTTATTTATGTTTCATATACACCTTACAGCCTGAAAGTAATTTTCTATAATATTTTTAAGGCACCCGCATTTTGACTATGACATGTTCTATGAAACGAGGTGCCACATTTTCCTTTCACAATTTCATGTCGGTGTTCAGTGTTCAGATTTGAACTGATTTGAGGTACGATGTCCAGGCTGCACCAGACTTTCCTATGACAGCCTTTCAGAACTGGTATAAACTGCCACAGAAAAGGATAACCAAGTCCAGAGCTGCCTCAGTTTCACACTAACTGAACAAGCTGCTTGCCAGTTATGTTTTTGCTGCTAAAAAAATATGACCTTCTGTGTCTACAAAGGCTGTAGAGGCAACTTCAGCCAAATGCCAGAAGAGCCACTGTCACAGCAACATGTGCATCCTTGGCACATAGCGGGAGAGGCTGCAGCATGGACAGTCTCATAACGCCTGTGCTGAGACATGGCCTGGGATCCAGTCCTCTATGCTTTGCCATGTGCAGCCTCTGGAACTTCACCTTCATTTTCTGGGACACAATAACAACAATGCCCCTTTTCTGCCAGCCTCTGAGAAGGTGAGAGGTGATGCTACCAGAAGCTGGAAGCCTGGTCAAACCACGCTGTGGTGGGAATGCAGCTCTTAAGCATTGGGTTCCCTGAAACATCACTATACACAAATGCCTTGGAACACAGGTGACAAATGGACACTGACATTCAGTGCTTCACTCAGCCTGCCTACGTAGTCTATTTCTTGTCCACATGACTGGTTTCCTGTCTGTATAATCTATTTCCTACTACCTGCCTGAGTCAGCTTCTCAGGGGCCGGGTGTTCAAAATGACATCGACTGAACATAGAAAGAAATGACTTGTCCAAACAGGATCCAGAATAGATGGTCCTCATTTAAATGCACGGCTTCTATCAGGACCAATATACTGCTTTCAGATTTGTAACTGCTTATTGAAGAGCTTTTAGATTCTTACTTAATACAACGTCAACTCAGAATACACTCTATTGCTATCTTGTCTACCAGGAAAACCTCATTCTGGCTTCTACCTCCTGGAAAGGGGGTACTTTTGGAGAGCTGGAGTGTGACCTAACCTATTCCTGGGTGCCACATAAGAATGCATTCTGCTGCTTAACAAGAACGTGGTATAGAATGATCAAAGCTACAGTGTCTGTAACATCCCAGCCTAGGAACCACTTGCATTCCCATCAGCAGCGCACACTGCATGGGTACATGCAGGACTACTAAACTGCAACTGCACCCAGGGGTCCTCACAACTTCCACACAACAGTGGTCAGTGACAGGAGCCACAGATACCATATGACCCCACGTCTATAAAGCTCAAGGTCAAATAAATGTGTAGTGTCAGAAGTGAGGACAATTGCCCAGTAAGGTGTTGGCCCAGAACCTAGGGGGCGGCCCTCTCTTGTGTCTGGGATTGAGTGAGGGTTACAAGGTGCATTTGACTTGTTAGCATTTATCTAACTGCAATTTTAACTTCTGCATGGTTTATATTTCCATAAAAACCTAGGCTACAAAGTTTGGGAAGAGGCTAGTGTGAGCACAGGCCCTATCCCCAAAACTTGGTTTTCTGACCAGTGAAGCCAGCAAGAGGACAGATGGCCATAGCCAGGACTTAGGGTGAGTCTTTTGACAGAGGATTTCAGCAAACTACACCATGCAATATGCACATGTGTGGCCAGAACTACAGGAGGGGGAGATGGACACAAAGGACATGGTGCAGGGCAGTAACTAAGGTACTCTATTTAATGATATCATAAATGCACTCTCAATTCTGATGAGATTTGTGACTCTTCAAATTTACTGTGACTCACCTGTGATCTCCACAAAAGTATGACAAAACCCTGACCTACTTAGTCCTGGGAAAGTGCCTATAAGTGACATCGCTGTTTCCCTATTTAAGCATGTCTCTCATGACTTCAGCGATAGTAGAACAAAAGAAAATCCCAAGTTCATCACTGAGCCCAGGATTCCCAAAGAGGTCCTTGCAATTCCTAACACCTCTGAAAAACCTACATACCCATGTAACATAATTAACCCTGTGAGTTCCAGAAAGTGGGGCCGAGTGAACAGCTGGGGGCTACTGAGTGTGGGCCCACAGGGTTGCTCTCCTCACCCATACCCAGCTGAACACACAACCTGCACTCAGACCTTCATCCTGTTCAGCAGCAGAAACTGGAGGAAACAGACCAACCCTGGCTATCCTCAGTCTGCCCTGAAAACCCTCGTGAAGGGGTACCGCAGGTGCTCCAAGAAACTGCCCCCTACAAACATATCTAAAATACAAGGAATTAGATATCCCACCCATTTGGTGGAGAAATTTCATGAGATTTCTTAATTTTTTAAAAAACTCCCCACCCAACAAAAACTATATATGAAACCTTAATAATAATCCCTTTAAAATGTGTTCTGACCAAGGCTGGGGTGATCTCAGAGGAGAAACATTTCTTTAGTATGTGTGACCTCCTGGGTTTGATCCCAGCACTATAAAACAGGTAGAATATATCTGGGCAGTGATTTCCCACCTACGTTTTTTTTCCAGCTCTTCTTTTATAAGTTTATAGTTTTGAAGTGAAACTCTGATCTTTTCCATGCGACCTGGGACAGCTGCCCCTGGGCCCAAGCGCAGTGATGGAACAAAGACCACGGTTTCTGTAAACATCTGAACAACATTGCAGATAAGCCCTCGCTTGGCTGTGTCCGCCCTCAGCTTGGTGACAATGAACAAACCCTGGCTGTATCACAGTCATTGTTTTTGGCCTGTTTTTATCTTATTTTTTCTATCCAGCCTATGACTCAAACATAACAGCTCAAGTACTGGGCCAGTCTGTGCAATCAAATGGAAACAAGTCCAGGGGCGTACACCTGTCCTATGGGAACTGGTGCCACACTCTGCACCAAAGTCATCTTTGTGCCATGCAATGCCCCGGGAAGCCATTTTCATTCACAGGTATGCCTCGTGGTCCCTGTGAGGACTACCCATCTAGGATAGGAGGGCCGTGACCACCAGGAAGTGGACAGGAAGTACTATTTCACTTTCAAGTCAGATTTTATTGATCCTTTCTACAAGGTTACCCAAAGTTCCAAGGATGTACTCATTCTAAGGGTAAAGAAATTTAGAGAACATGAGCCTCAGTCACTCCATCATTTGGAAACATCTTCCATAGCTGCAAGCACCGGTGTCCTCCTGCATTGCTGGACTAGGCACCAGGCCCAACAAGGGCTGGGAGCCTCTCCCGCCCTCTTCCCTCTTCCCTTTGCTTCTGCAGCCCAGGTTCTCACATGGCAGCCCAAAATGCAACAGAGAAGAAAATCAAGAGTCTCAGTGCTGATAGTCCCTGGCGTCTTGCCAACCTGAAGCAAAAGTATCTGCCTGTGTCTCAGGGTCCTCAGGTGTAACTCTCCTGCTGCATGCCTACATGACTTCCCCCAGCTTCCTGGAGCCTAAACACCGATTATACCTTATGCTGCGTTGGAATTTAGGGCTTTCAGCGCTGTTAGGAAACGCAAAGTTTCCTTTTGGAATCCTGGATCCAACAATGAATTTGGAATATTCTTTTGTTCTGTTGTTTAAGTCATGACACATATGGTTTTATGTCACTCCTGATACCAAAGCCAGAAGAATGTTCCCTAAAAGGTTGATGGTTCCTATACTGAGTTCATTTTGCTAAGTGACATCCAATGCCACAGCAAATGCTCTCTATCTTCCATAACAGATTAGAGCTGATGGCAGGCAGGCAGGTAGGTCCCAGGGAAAGGCACATCCTGCCCTCCCAGGAGCAGAGCTCGACTTCCTTCACCACTCCAGGGCTGTTCCCTGATGCGGACCACCCTGTGGTCTCAGTGTCCTCACACGCACGTGACAGGTGTCTTGAGAATTAATCCCACTACCCAAGGGGGGATCTTGTTCTCCAGCAGGCAGGGCCTCCTTCTTCTCTCTTGGTTCTTCCCTCTTCACGGCCTGTGGGAGGCACCCTCCCTGGTGATGGGCTTCTGAAAAGCCTGGAAACACGCTGCTTCCTTGCCATCCGAACAGATTCCTGTCTTATTTGACTACTTGTTTTAAAGTGAAGACAATAAAATGCAGGATTTGTTGTCTTCTCTTCTTTCCCTACCTGGCACAGCACTGGATATCTTCTCACTTCATGAGAAGACATACAGGTATGTGATGCTGCGCACACCTTATCTCATGCCCTGTACATCAAATTAAAGAGGCCTCATACTTCTTGTCCTATTCCTGAGGCTGTTTTCTCCTTCAGGTTTCAAACAGGCAGATGGACACTCAGGCACACTGGAACTATTTGGGGACACTACAGGGATAGCCTGGTGTCCACCTGCGCCCACTGCCCACTCCCGCTCCTGATGCTGCTGACTGGAGATATCAGCCCCTACACATCAAGCACTTTTACCCAAGGTCCCTACTTTTCTTCCTACGAGCGCTCCAGGACTGGTTCTAACCTGGCTCTGTGCACATCCATGTCAGCACAGCCACTGGCAGCACAGACCGGTGAGACGCTTAGCACAAGCGGGCCCATCTGGAGCCATCTCTGGGCACCGCCACACCCAAATGCAGGGTCATGTCCCCCTGCTGTCTCCGGCCCTGGTCTGGACAGGTCTCCCACAGGCCCTTGAAGCACTCTCGCAGCCACCCTGCAGCTCTGCTCAGCCTGTCTACCTGCCTCTCTTGGGACTGTGCTGTTGTTTCCACTTGCCTAACTTGATTCTTATTTCCCAGGCTGAATCCTCAAGGAATCCAGTTTTTAGGGATAAGATACATAGGACTCTCGTGGGCAGAGCTCTTCCTACAGACAGAAGTTAGCTCACTGACCAGCGTTTGTTTGCTTTTGCTTTTCTTTCTTTTTTGGGTAAAAGCCTGTGGAGCAAAGGTACAGAACGCAATATTTAGCATCTAACACCAAGGACTAAGTCAAGAAAGCTGGAATAAATACGTTTGTCGCGATCAGAGGAAAACTGTCAGGGGACCACTGCCTTACTCGAGGAACAGGGATGAAGGGAGAACTCTAATAGTTCACTGGGACTGGGTAGGGACTTGGCTCGCAGTGACCTGCTGGGCTGTGAAGTGGCTCGTCTTCTGCAGGTGGAACGTTTCCACAGCCAAGCTGCGGCCCTCCCTCAGTGCAGCATATTCCCTCCATAAAAGGCCATGTTGCCACTGGGATCTTGATTTAAGCAGAACATTTAATAACATGGAAAAGAAGAGGAAAAGCAAACAAACAACAAACAAATGTTCTCTGCACACACGATTGCTTATTTCTTCCCCAATGACTATTTTCTCAAGGAGTGTTTGTCACTTTTACGAGAAAGAAAATTTTAGATAAAGTTTGTCAAATGAGTAAGCACACCTTATCTCATGCCCTGTACATCAAATTAAAGAAGAGATGACACAAAGATAAGGGCAGCAAGATTCAGCAACTAATTAAATACAGAGAAGAGGCAATACAAGGGAGAAACTGACCCCTGCACCTGCTGGGCAAGGCTAAGAAGAACCACACTTTGATCCTGAGATAATCCTGCTGAATTCTCAATACACAGGTGACAGCACTCTGGACCAGGCCACTGCACACATTGGCCTGAGGCTGAGTATACGACAGAAATGAACACAGGACATAGCAACACACTGAAGAGCGAGGAGTGGGTTCTCCTCCTACAGCTGGTGATGTTCTACCCTTTGTTACAATGTGAAGGAGTCTACTTGTGAAGACCTCAGGCCACGGTGACTTAGTAACACACCCCCCTTCCGGAAAAGCAATAGCATGACCTCAGACTCCCAAATGTATACATAAGAGGGGTGCTGGTGGTAATGCAAAGCTTTGTGGGCACCTTGGAGGTATGAGGGATTACAAGATAGAGATGTGCCTTTGTGTGGAGATCAAAGAGCCCTTCCAATGCTACGGCCACGAAACCCACCATCATCATGAGATAGGTGCTCTGGGGATGAGATTTCCAAAGCAGGGAGATTATAGCCTGCCTTTCAGGAGATGAGACCCAAACACAGAGCTTCTTGGAAAGCTTGTGCACTGTGACGCTGACCATGGCTCACAGCACTGACCTCATTGCAGTAAGGACAGGCAGAAGAAGACTTTCAGAAGGAATACTGGAGAAGATGTCTTGGGAAAGCACAGGGTAGGGCCCTGAAGGAAAAGCAACAGAGAGGCTCGAGGGTAAGGCAGCAGCCAGAGTGGGACAGGGCACTGTGGTGGGGAGAATGCAGTAGGTGTCATGTCATTTCACCCAGGGGAGTGACAAGCCCTGAACTATGAAATGCTCCGTGTTTTCCTTAAAGTTTGTGAGACTGAGCTTGCTAAAGAGAAGAAATCTCAAAGAGATACTGTCCATTAAGAGCTTCAGCACACTCTGATCTCCTGTGTGCAGCTTGCCTTACTCTTCTCCCCGGCCTGACTCAGGAGTCAGCTCCTGAGAAACCACGTATCATTTTACACCCACTGCTTTGCATTTTTGATCACACTAATACAATGTAAAGAAGCAAACATTCTTCCAGAAAAAAAAGCACACTCAGTTATGAAAGACTGCTAAGTCCCCTGCTTCTAATTTGCCAGCTGAGCTCCCCACAAGGACCAACACTGCCCAATCATGGTCTTGTCAGAAAACTGCTCACTGGACACTTTCAGAATTTGGCACAGCAAAATACCAGCCACTGCTCACTGTGCCAGGGCCCCACATCCTAAGCCATTCCTAACATCACAGGATACTGTGCTATGAGCGCACAGGACCCACGTGACTGCCCCTGGCCTGATGCCCACACTCATCATGTCTCTGATATACATAAAGCCCTCCCACAGCCCTCAGTGCAGGCTGGATGACAAGACACACCTTCCAAAGGTCCTCAGCTCAGATGGCTACTCTGTCCAAAACCACCAACTCATTGTACCTTTGGGGACCTGAAAGAAACAAATCCAACCTCCTTGGCCAGGCAAGTCCAGTCTGATGGAGGGTAAGTTGAGGATGAGTCTGTAATCAAATGTCAAAACACAAAAAACAGCAACTCTCTGAGAGGACAGGCCAGCAGACCAGGCAGACAGTGGAAAACAACCCCCACTGACCATCACCAAGTTCAGATAATAAATGCTTATTCAGTGAGGGCTAAATTACGCTTAAGTGATTGATTCAAGTACATTAAAAAGCAATAAAAACCCTAAGTAATACTACGACACTATGAAAAAGACCAGGAAAGGGAGAGATGAAAAGAATTTATGAAAATGAGTAATATAATTGCATAAATCAAAGACCAAGTAGCTCCTTTTTCACAGTAGAGTTGACATAGATTATTAGTTAGAGAGCCAATTAGTGAAGTAGAAGGTAGCACAAGAAAATTATTAATAATATGCTATAGGGAGCCAGAGAATGAGATAATGAGAGAAAACGGTAAGGCCAGGGGAATGGAATTGAAAGGACCAGTAAACTACTACCGGGAGAAGAAAAGAGATAGTAGTGGCAGACCACTTGTGAAGAGCCAATCGCTAATACATTCCAGAACTGATATCAGGTATGTGTGCACCACTTGGGGGAAGCCAAAGAAGACAACACACAGCTCCTCTCCCTGTCTTCCTAGCAATCCAAAGACGACCAGGAGAGGTCCACTGTCCAAAGTTCCACACTCCCTGCTTGGGCAGGTCTGGGATGTAGTCCTTCCAAAATATCAGGTAAACGCTACCTCTTTCACCACAGTCACAACAGCACCCTGCTGGGGCCCAGCATTTGAACTTGTGCTCTGCTGACTTCCTGTTTACAAGGATACTAGGGCTCAGCCCTTCTGTTTTTTTTTCATATCACAACCTGCTAATTATTCATCCCCAGGACTGACAACCCCTGTGCAGTCTACAAGCTGGGAGGCAGGTAGAAAAAGGATTAAAATATTTGGAGATTTCATTGTACAGTCTTTTTAAGGCATAACAAGTTTCCCTAGTGACTGAAGAGGGTGACTAAGTGTGCTTTCCTCCTTTATACCACTTGGCTTGCAGAGCAACAGCCTGAAGAGGCTCCCTCCAGGGTGGCATAGAGTGGGCTTGATGGGGCCAAGTGCTCACCAACTCCTGCCTCTGGCAATTTAAGATTTCCTACTTCAAAGTTGCCATGGCCTGTGAAAGATGGAGAAATTCTGAAACCCGAAGGTAAAAATTTTGGTACAGTACTACCTTAAAGTGAATATTTAAAATAACCTGACCTTAAGTTATTGTAAGTAAACTTCCAAAACACAGTTTTGGCCCATAGATTGGCATTTTCAAAGAGAATGCACAGAGATCATGGGCATCAATGTGGCAACTGCACACTCCTGGACAAACAGGATCAAGTAAAGTGTTTATAAAGCATGTGCTGTATGAGACAGAAAACTGACAAACTGTCAGCCCTGGATGGCTCCTTTATGAAGTGGAGATGGAAATAAATCCCTGCCTTACAGGGTGTATGTGAAATTCAAAATAGATATAATGATATGGCATTTTGCAATCAGTGATAGCCATTCTTACTACTTAGAAATAAATGAAATAATAAGAACTGAATTAATGATTTCATTGAATGATTATAGGAGTAAATGTTAACTTAAGGATTTTAATATCTAAAAACTCATGTGGATCTCCATGACACCACCATTTAGGCAGCTCCAGGATCAGGCCTCAGAGGTGGAGGAGGACAGATCGCCAGGGTGGGACCTGCCTGCCTTCCTTCACGCTGCTGTGCACGGAAGGCCAGGGTGGCCTCGGGGGCTGCCACGTCTCTAATACAATAGCTTGTTCAATCTAACAGAACAGCCTTTGTGAAGAAGTGCTCTGAAACAAAATGAAAACTCGACTTGGAAGAAGAACCTCAAAGTTATTAAACAATACTCAGCCCCACCCTGGGCAAAACAGTGACCTCTTTCTCCTTCTCAAAGCACAGAGTGTCCCCAAAGATTATAAGCAAAATCTTGCAACATCCACACAATCATCCACCAGACAGCAACTTCTCAGCTTCTAGTGAACAGTTTACTCCCCCACTCTTTCTTTGAAAGCCCCCAAAACAATAAAAAAGGAAAGGGAGAGAGAGAATGAGAAATATATTCCACCCCCAATGAATCAAGGAGACAGATACAACCACAAACTGCAAATCACTAAGTATACCAGAACCAAAACAATCAAGAAAGGACACAGCCCACTTCCTGAGCCTGGGGTACACACAGGTCCTGCTGGGAGAAATGGCCTCGCCCTGATGCGGCTGGTCATGACAGAGCACGTGGCCATGAGAGCAGGACTGCTGAGCCTGTGGACCTGACCTTGTTCAGAGAAAAAGGAACTCATCAAATGCAAGCTAGAAACATAAAAGGCCTGCAGTGAGCAATGGCCAACTTAAACACTGATTTTGGGGAACACAGCCTGCCTCAGGCAAAGGAGATTCATTTGGAGAAAGTGTGTTTCAGAACACAGGCTTGAATCCAATGATACAGCCTGCCTTAGCCTCAGCCTACCCTCACTCTTCAACAAAACTTGACTATATGCAAAGCTGCCTAAAATCACCAAATTTTCACCATGGAGGCCAGAGAAGGGGAAGGAGAAGGAACAACTGCAGATGCATGAGAAAAAACACAAAGCAATAGGCAGAGTCCTGATAAGAGAACTTTGCCTGTTCTCTCAGTCTCCTAACACTAATGAATTGCCACAACTGGAGTGGCTTGAAACACAGGGACTTATTATATTGGAGTTCTGGAGCCAGAACCCTAAACGTGGGTCCCTGGGCTAAAGTCTGAGTTGACAGGGCAGCACTCTGGCTAGAGGCTCCAGCGGGTGAGGAGTCTGCCCTCATCTCACCCCTTAGTTCACATTCCCATTCCAGGGACTGTATTACTCTGACCTCTGCTCACATAGCCGACCCTGAACATCCCATCTCTCTGAGATTACCCGAGACACACCTTGGTAGTCAGGAACATCTCCCACCTCAAGGTCCTCAATTGATTCTATTTGTAAACCTCCTTCTACTATGAAAAGTGACATAGTCACATGATCTGGGGAGTAAGGCAGGAACATCTTTGGGTGTTATTATTCTGCCCACCACAAGGAGTTTCTTTCTATCACTCTTCCATCTTCTGGAGGCCTCTTTGTGCCTTGGCTTATCGTGCCCATCCTTCAATAATACTGGGTGGAGCCCTCCTCCTGTCGCCATCTCTCTCTCACTCTCCTGCCTCCATCCTCCCACTTCTATGGAAGACCCTTCTGATTTGCTGAATTTAAACTAAATGTATTTGTTTCTTGGGGCATCAAAGTTCTGATTCCAGTGGGTCTAGGATAATTTCATTATTTTATAGCCATCTGATTAGCAACCTTTGTTCCATATTTCACTTCTTCAAATCTAATTCTCCCCAGTTATATAAGTCAAATTTTCATGGTTCTGGAGATTATGAATATTGACATTTTGAGGTGTCTTTATCCTATGTACTCTACACCATTAAAAAGCAAAAAAAAATTACAAAAAATTACAAAAAAAGCACAAAAGAAATTATAATCCAAAAGGAAGAGAAGCAAAGTTGAGAAAGAAATAGAGAAACAAGTAAAAATAAATGGGCTAGAGGTTGAAAAAACACACTAAGAGCAATTAAATAGTAATAAAGAACATCAACTAAACAGACAAGTGAACAAAAGGAAAAGATATGAAGTATCAATTTTATTGATGAGGAAAGATAATAATAGATGAAACAATATACATATAATGAATGATCCTGAGTGTCAACAGAGGAAAGATCAATGATATAATATGAAAAATTTCGGAAATAAATGACCTGTCTCAATGGCAAAGGTACCATGCATAGTTTATAAGAAAATTATATAGAAAAAGCAGCCACTGGAAACACCCTAATCAAATTCTGCAAATTAAAGTATCATATTAATACCTAGGCAGAAAATAGGCTAACTTCAAGATTTTCTATAATAGTATTTAGTGCTAAAAACAACAGAAATATTTCTATACAGTTTTAAAGGAAATGAAGTGACTTAAGAAATTATTTTCAAGCTTGCAAGGGTTTTTCAAGTGCCGTGGACCATTTAAGAAGAGGGGACGAGGAAATCAGAGCAGAGAATTGAAACAAACTACAATGAACTTCACAGAAATTTAAAAGTGAATTAAAAATACTCAAGAATCTATCTTCTTGAACTACTGATGAATGTGTGATTTGAGAATCTACTTAAAAACAGTTCTGAGAACAAGTAGCTAGAAAGGAGGATTACCAAAGAGACAAAGCAAGTCACGTGCCCGGACAATGTGAGAAACTGCAACAGAATGGGAGGCAAAATGAAGCGCGCTTTGCAGATACAGTTCTCTTTCCAAGCCTAAGTGACCAACTCCAACTCCAAACATAGTTGTAGCTAGGAAACTACAAACACAGTTAGCAGGAACAAAAACAACCAAATAGGCCCCATATAATATTTTCACTATCTTTACCAAGACTGAATGCAAACTGGAGCTACTCGACAGTCTACTTAATCTCCTTCCTGAAGCCCTCATTACCCACATGGTGGTGCCCTGGGTGGTGGCAGGGCCTGGGGACACACTACTTCTGCACAGCAATGTGACCAACTATAGGAGCTACCACTAGGCAGCACTGCTAAGGAATGCCCATTCCCACTGAAAAGTGATGCTCTAGAACTCTGATGCCCCCAAAAACAAATACATTTAGTTTAAATTCAGCAAATCCTTCATTACTAAATGAAAATAAATTTTAACTGATCATTTTTAAAATTTAAAATTGCATATATTACAAACTAAAAATGTAAGAATCTCTAGTTAAGTATTTTATATTCCTACATTTTTAAAAGTGAAAAAGGTACATACTAGGATGTTTCTAGATGCCAGCATAAGGAAAATTTAACAGTGTTGTCTCAAGAAATGGGGATCTGGAGTCAGAAAAATGATTCATGTTATGAGGTACTCATTTTATTTTAATTTATTCTTTTAATCTGTGCACATATTAGGTTTTTATGAGAAAATAGAGTATGAATAAACAAAGGAAAAACAAACACTAGAAATACTATGGATTTGTTGTTATGCTGTAATGTCTACTTTCCTGCCTTCCACACTAGAAAGGGAATACATTTGGGAACTGATGAATTATTTTTGTCTTTGTACACGTCAGTATTTCTTCAGGAATATGCTTCACAATATGCTCCCTAAAACATATGGTTATATTCACAACACCAACAGCAAAGTGGAGCTTACTTGGGACCATCTTCTCAGCCGCTACACACACACACACACACACACACACACACACACACACACATGCATGCACACACACGCATGCACACACATGCATGCACACACATGCACACCTACACTCACTAATAATCTATGTAAAAATTAAAGCCACTGAGGCATACTTCACAATGGTTTGAACAAACCTGTGATGCTCTCCCTATAAAGCAAAGGCTGCAGTAAAGTCTACCATGTGGATTATCTTTTTTTTTTTGAGACAGGGTCTCGCTTTGCAGTTCAGGCTGGTCCTGAGCTCAGCCTCCAACTCACATCACAGCAATCCTCCTGCCTCTGCCTCCTGAGTGCTGGGATTACAGGCGTGAGCCACCACGCCTGGCACTGTGGTATGTGGTACTGATTGCTGCTGGGGTGAGTCTCCACGCCCAGTATTGTTATGTAGTTACCGGGATGGAACCCTGGCCCTTGCACTTGCAAGACAGGCACCGGAACCACTGAGCTATATGCCCGGGCCAATGTGGATTATCTTTTCTAGCTCTGAGCTCTTCATTTCCTGACTTTTTTGAGCATCACAGTAAATAGCAGGGACACAGCTTTTGCTCATGTCTGGTGACCACTGAGCCGTTCCCACTCCCAGCTGACCTGTAAAAGTTGCCAGTAGTCAGCTGCTTACCACATTCTTGTTGTCTCCACATGAGAACCATACAAGGTACCTTCTTTTATCCTCCTTTACAGCAGGGAGTCCTCCCTGAAGTACTCAACAATGGGGAAGCGCTTAGATTCAGCTCTTGGCCTAAGTTAGCCACATACAGGCAAGAAAAGAATTATCGTCCAGAGTGGGTTGTGCCAGGTTCTAAGCAAAGTGGGTCTGGGAAAGTAGCCAACCAGAGGCAACAGTGCTTCACTGGACTTGCCGTCACGTGTGAGCCAGGCAAGAACTCTTACCGGAAAGAGCAAGAATATCAAATGAAACTAGTGTTGGGCTGGGATGCCTCATTCATGTCTGCCCGAGCATTCAAGGACTCATGTGCTCCTCTGGGAGATGCGAGTGTCCCTGTTCCCAAGACACTCTGCAGAGAATGTTAAAATGCCAGACCTATTCTGAGAGAAGCCCAAGGCCCCAAGGAGTAGACAGAGGAGGCAACAGAAGCTAGAGGGTAAGACACATCCTGCTCCACTCAAGTGCTGAATGCAGATCAATTTGGCTAACAATGAACTAGCATTGCAAAGTGCCTGCAAAATGCTTAGGGTGAACAAAAGGATCAGAAACAGGGCTCCTCAAATGTCACTACTCAGGGATTATGGGGAAATGGTAACCCATAGAGAAGATATGGGGCAGACCCAATGAAGACAGATGGCAGCCTGAAGGCCCTGGGGGTCATCAAATGGATCCCCAGGCCTGATTCCAGCTGACCTTTGTCTACAGTCAGCCATAAAGTCCAGTACTGCCCCTGGACCATTATAGTCAGAGCTATCCTAAGCCAACATGAGGTGTCAACTAACATCTCCATGCCGGGTTCCATATGCTGCCAACCACTTCTGCTCTATCTTCCTATATTTCCTCAAGGTATTGATCAATGCTTCTGAAAAATCATCTGGAAACATGAAGGCAGTGTTTAACAACTTCCTGGCAGTAGTTCTGTGCAGCTTACACACTGCAGCTAGATGAAAAAACTGAAGCTGGAGTTGAAAAACTGCCTCCTCTTGAGGACGTACAAGGGGCTGTCTGACCCTTACTACACTAAGACTGTGGGATCCATTGTTTCTGCTGGACTGTGCTCTGTCCATGTGCAGCCTTCACATGTAGCCTCTGAACCATCTGAGAGCTGCCCAAGTCCTGTGTTGTTATCTTACTTCTGCTTATGTCACCAGTGCTTGGCCCAGCCCAGTGCTCATGGTGGTCCACGGAGGCAGCTAAACATCTGTGCCAAGGACACTTTCTCATGTCTTCCTTTGCTAGTCCAAAGAATTCCACCAAGAGTTGGTGAGATGAATTTATGTGTATAAGCACAGGGACTGAGGTCCTGGCCCTGCTGAGACATCTCTGTGAATTCAGACAGATGGACTCATCATGGTGGGGAGCAGATGGTTCATATGCCTTGTGGCTTCCTCAAGCTGGAAGGGAAGTGACATGAAGAACACATGTTTTGGAATGAGGGTTTAGGTTGATTCTAGGTTGCTTCTCCATGTCCTCAAACACGACTGCCCTCTCTCCAGTATCCTGGGCATCTTTAGTACCAGAAATGTGAACATGTAATTCTATGCCTTTTCTTAGTAAGTCCAACCTCATCTGCCTCTGGGCCCCACACTTACCTCACAAACAGACTCCAAGGACCCACAGACTAAGGGTGCTGAGGTCCGAAGGGCCATGGACTTTCTGTCCTATAAAAGGGCTTTTCACTGGAAACTGTAACACTGAACTGTGAGTCTTGTTTTTACTATAAAACAGTGGTTCGTTTCCTTCTTGGACAACTTTTACAGGAAAGTGAATACTAAAAGTACAAAAGAAAAATATTGGAGAAGGTTAATTACTAAAAGAAAAAGTTCCCAGCAGTACTTTATTCAAAAAGTGTGGTTTCCCACTCAATAGAAAATGGACAGGCGACATGTGTGACCGTGCCACGCTACAGGTCTACTACCACAGGAAGTCAGGTAGATTTTATTTCCTTGCCAAACTAAATAGCAAGATAGGTAACAAGGAGTCTTATTCAGGGGGCAGACCGGTGAGGTCTGGAAGCTTCCTGGGAACCCTGCGGAGGCATGGACCCCTGAGAGGCACAGGGGGGCCCAAGGGTAGTGATGGTAGTTAAGAGTGGTATGGACAGAACAGTCTTGGTCAGACAGTTGTAATGTTAAGGATGCCCACAGGAGGCATGAGCTCTGGAGTCCATGGCTTTCACTGTGCAGCCAGGGATAGTGTGGGAGACTTCCTCTGTAAAACCATTTAGGGCAAGAGAGGCTGACCAGGAGGGCAGCAGCTCTATGATCAAGTGAGTTTGCCAAGTGTCCATGGGCAATGGGATGGGACCAGATATCATAGGATGGAACACTGGGGCATTTAAAAGCAAAGAGCCTCCTTCAAGAAAAATATTCTTATGGAGCATAAGTGGGTATTTGTCCCATGGTGTAAATGCTAGAGAGATGCTGTCATAGCCACAGAAAGGCCACCCCAGTGGCATAGAGGACTGAGAGTGTAATGTCAACTTGAATGGACTAAGGAATGCCAAAAAAAGCATTATTTCTAGGTGTATCTGAGAGGATGTTCTTAAAGAATGACATGCAAATCTGGGTGACTAAGCAGAGAAGATCCATCTTAAATGTGGGGCACCATCCAACTGACTGAGAACTTGGACTGAACTAAAACAATGAAGAAGCTAAGGGGTGTGTCTCCACAAAGCTGAGATACACTGCATTTCCTCGCCTTAGACATAAAGAACTCTGTGCTTCTTCACCACTGGACTCCAGGAGTCCCTACTCCTTCCCCATTCCTGACCATTTTGTAGACTGTCAGCATTGGGCTGGGGATTAGACCATCAGGCTGTCCGCTTCTGAGACCTTTGTACTTGGCCCAAGCCACACTGCCTGCATTCCAGGGGCTTCTCTACCTTGGCCCAGGTGCAGGCTCTTTTCTTCTGAGGAAATGCTGAGCCTTAGGATCTGCCATTATTTTTTTAATACAGGTTGAGAATTTCTAATCTTAAAATACTAAATGTCCCCAAATCTGAATCATTTGAGTTCCAGCATGACACCATAAGCAGAAAATTCCACACCTGATCTCCCAGGGCCAGTCAGTCAAATCACACGTACAGTAAATCTACTGCATAAAATTATCTTCAGGCTATATGGATAAGATATAGATAAAAACTAGATGAATTCTGAGCTGGGTCTCATCATCAAAATATCTCATTATATATACTCAAATATTTTAAATCTGAAAGTATCCAAAACAAAAAAACACTCTAGTCTTGAGCATTCTGGAGAAGGGACACTCAACCTGTATAAGAAGTTAATATAATCAATCACAACATCTGTGTCTGTTTTCCCCCTATGATTTTTCTTCTTTCTTAAAGGATTGTCTCATACACGACTCATTCATGTGACCTTTCATTGTTTCTTCTCTAACATTAATATTTTCAAGGAAGTTTAACTAACTTGTTTTTTTAAAAATTTACTTTGAAATAATTCACCTCATCAAAAAAATACAGCTAGTATTCTCTAAGATGGCATATAATGTTTGTAATACATGGAATGGGAAATATGAATTATGGGAAACCACAACTCTTCTTAGAAGGTATATTTCACTCTATGAGGAGCAAGTCCTATTCTGGCTAATCAGTAAATGATATTTTCTTTATTTGCAACCAAAAAATAAAAATAACCTTACATGTTATTGAATTGGAAGCTAAAGTTCTAAATCTTTCGTATTTATATAAGCAACATTCTCAACTACAATGTTTCTAAACTCATGGGAACTAAGCAATTCTAGAAAGAATAATTAAATTTCTAATTTTAATTCCCATGGGGCCACTAAATGCATTTAACAAATACCAACTGACTGTCTGCTTGGAACAAGGTACCTCAGAGGTGAAATAATAGTGTATCAGCTTCTACTCCCAGGCCCAATGGAGGGAGGAATTTTGTCCATACAACTCACTCTTCACCATAAACACTTGTTCAAATACTTAGTATTCTCCTCAGTCTTAGAAATGGAAACAAGTATTTTTAAGAGATGCCAAGTTTTTCCTCTTTGTTCTCTCATAGCAGTGAGCATGGCCTTCTCTCCCTTTCATTTTCAGCACTTTGGGAAATCTGGGGAATTAATTTTGGACAGAATCATGGATTTCAATGGGATCTCAGAAAGTAGGTAGCTATTTTCCATTCTTACATGTAAAATGAAGACCTAAAAAAATACACACTACAGCCTGAAGTTAACCTCCTCTGGGGGAGTCCTGTCTCCTCACCAGGGGGGCAAGTCCTCCAATCAGTACTGGGCACAGAAGGAGCCTGATGTTACTGCCTTTGGCTAGTCACCCCACATGCGATCCAAGGTGACACCCCCTCCACTCCTCCATTGGGCCCTTAAAACCTTAAATCTCTTTTGTGAGAATGCATTTCTGGACACATCGCCCATCAGATAGTAAGTAGGATGAATCAATTTTGTAGAGGAACCCCTACTGACTTCACGCAGGGTAGGCAGATGATACTGGAGAAGGGCTCAAACCAAGAGAATATGCTTTGTTTAATAATCTAGTGTCAAGTGGGCACTTACAACCAAAGTGGACCTGAGATCCAAGGTCACAAACAGCACTTCAGACAGGACAGACTCTATAAATGAAATAATAAAAAGATCAGGGCATAAACTACAGCCCATCCTTACAACTCCAGGATGTGTTCACAGGGGTCCAATCTGCCGTTGAAGTCTGCCTACCCCATAAGTGCAGAACCACAGCACCAAATCAAATGGATAGTCACAAGCTCCCACTCAGCTTACCAAGCAGCAGTGTCTGCAAAGGATCCATGACCTCCTGTGACCTATGTCATCTTACACATGGCACAGAAGCTCTGCCTTTCACCATAATCAAGCCAAGATGAGGGATATCAAGTGGCCCCTGCAAACCCAAAGACTTATTCTGGTAACAGAAGTAGGAGCAAGAGAGAAAGTTTAGAGTGAAGGGCAGTGGTTCAGGCCCTGGCCTGACCATGACAACTCTCAGGAGAAAATGCCAAGACTGCCCTCACAGGCAGGAACTCAGGTTGCCACTGTCTACAAACACAATCCTCCTCCCTGGCAGCGCCTCACCAAGACTCCATATTTAGTAGGCTATTGTCTTTCCTTTTGCTTCTCTCCTAGTTTTTCATATAAATGACCAATGTTGTATCAACTCTAAGAACATGAAAGTTTGTTCCATTATGATCCGAATCAATTAGACCTTGTGGTCCTACAAAACACATGTCCAGCAGCATCAGAGATGTTGGGGACACAAGCCAATTCTCTGTCAGTTTGCTACCTGCTCTGAGTCAGAAAAACTTCACTCAGCATTGTTCAACAGAGCTGGTTAACAACACTTATCTCCGAGAAACAGTAAGACATAAAAGACCCTCAATTTTTATTTTACCTATGCTTCTGCAACTGATGAAGCAGAGAAACCAGGCTAGTGGTGAGACAGATGTATTCTATTTCCAGTTCCTTTTATTGGAATGACTTACTGATCTTCAGAATTGAACAACTCCCATTTAATTTTACAGTTCAGTGAGGATTCTTTCAAGAGATGGAATGATATTTTTTAAGAGACACGCAGAAAAAATATCATATCACTCATTCTGAAAATAAAAAACTTACCTATGTATATCTTGGACACTGATTTGTTTTGAAGCATAAAAAATTATACATGCATTTATGTTGATCACATTTCAATAATACTGCTGTGCTTTGTGTGTTAGTCAGCTTTTTGTTAACGTGACAAAATACCCAAGAACATACAGGAGGAGAGGTTTATTTTGACCATAGCTGCAGAAGTTGCAGATCAGTTAGTTGGTTCTAAGGCAGATACAGCATAGAGAAGAGCATGATGGAGGAAAGCCGCTCTCTTCTTGGCAGGCAGGACCTACCAAGAAAGAAAAGGAAGAAGCATGAGGGGCAAGAGCAGGAAGGAGGATGAGGCAAAGAGAAAAAGAAACAGGAAAGGAGAGAGAAAAAGAGAGAGGGAGGGAAGGAGAGAGGCCAACCACAGACTGCGAGCCTGGGGTGTGGACTTCCTCCTTCCTCTTTTATTTGATCTGAGTGAGCCTGTTGGATAGCACCACCCAGTTTCAGGATGGGTCTTGCCCCTCAGTTGCTGTCCCATGTGCCAACTGTCTTTGCAAACACTCTCACAGAAATTCCCAGAAGCGTGCTTTACTCATTTTCTAGATGTTTCTCATTCTAATCAGGCTGACAATTAAGAAGAACCATCATGGTTTAGATGTGATTTGAGGGTGTCCTATAAAGCTTCATGTCCTAGAAGCTTTATTCTTAGTATAGCCATGCTAAAGTGGCAGAACCCTGATGAAGTGAGGCCTTGTGCTAGGTAGGAGGTCATCATGTTATTGGGGTACTGCCCTCAGACAGGTTTAATGTGCATCTCAGGAAGTGAGTTAGTTCTCTAGAGAGTGGCTTGTTGCAAACTGAGGTCATCCCATGTCATACTGCCATGCCACCACAGGGGCCCTTGTCAGAGCCCGAACAGATGGGGTATCCTGATCTTGGACTTTCAACCTCCAAACTGGGAGCTGAATAAATTTATTTCTTACCACAAATTACCCACTGTAGATAAGTTTTTACAGTAAAGAAAATGGAATAAGATAAATATACATTGTCTTAAAAACCTCAACCTATCATTCAAAAGATAATGGAGAAAAGACTGTAACCATGGGGATGTCTTTGTATTTCCCAAAGATAAAAGGTTACTGCATCAATCTCAAGGGTGCAGGTAGGAAGGGTTGGGGGACAAGGGTATGTCACATCCTAAGGCACCAAAAGGATCTGCCAGGCCAGCGCTGGGCTTGCTGTGAGAACCAGGACAGCCTGATAAGGACAGTTGCAAAACCAGAACAGAAAGGTAAATTCCTCAGGGATGAGTATGGAGCAGAACCAGGGTCTTCTCAGAGACAGCAGGCTCACACCGGTGAGGACAGCACAGAGAAAGTTGTCTGCTCCCACTGGGTGAAGCTGTCTCCTCTTGAATAAGTGCCTAAAGCTTTGTCTCAGTAACTGAGAAACTCAGTTTAATCTTGTAGAGGGATGAGTGTGTGGTCCAGCACGACACAGAATACTGTAATCAGCTAACAGAACAACTGAATGAAATGCTGAACAGACAAGGAAATGAGTTATAAAGGTTCAATTTAATATTTCATAAGTCAATATTGCAGCTCATATATATTCATCCAGATATCAGACTTCCTTTATATTTGGAAGGAAAACTAAATGAGAAAAACTATGCTCAAACAAAAATATTTCACTAAGAGAAAAACTCAAATCCCCTTAAATTCTTAACATGAGCTGACTTTAGACCATTCTGCTTAAACCAACAGAGAGGTACGTAAAGCCCACATTGGTATTAATGGATCTTTGTCTTCTCGGTATTAGACCATATGCAGCAGAAATCTAGGCAAAACAAATAACAACAAGACTGATGTATGGAATCCTGCGATTGTACTAAATGAGGTCTTGGAGAAGCAGGTGGCTAACTGTCCCTCTGCCACAAGGAACCTGCAGCATGTGCAGGCTGTGCACGCCTAGAGCGCCAGGCTATGCCAGATGTGGTTTTACACCCTACCTCCTAATCCAGACAAGCAGTACGAAAACCACCTAGCTAACCAAATCTTCCAGGACACGCAAGTGAAAAGGCTCTGTCCAGCCCTTTCCTCAGTTTCAGCCTTTTAAAGACTTAGCTTCAGTGCACTTCTTCAAATGATGAATTCTATGCCCAAAGTGAGGCAAAGCTGGCTCCCACTTCCCTCTTCTGTAGCAACTGGATTAAAAATTCTCCTATTGTTTGCTCAACACCTTGACTTCCTGGGGAATGCAGCAGCCTCCTGATGGATAAATAAAACTCCCCTTCTTTCCACATAAATGTCTGTGAGTCTCAGGGTTCCCTGTGAGTAGAATGTTCTGTGATCACCCTTGGCAATGGGCAGCTTCATAATGGATTTGGTGACACCTGCTTTTGCATCAATGGCACTTCCCCACAGCCATTTACAGCCCTCAAAATGACAAGCCTGGTTCGGCACAAAGCTGAAAAACAAGTTATTTCCACTTGCTCCCTTAAAATCAATATTGGGTTTTCTAGGCAGTTTCAAAGGAATAAAAAGCATAAAGAAACAGCTCGTCAAGGCATCTGGATGATTTTCTAGTTGGGCACCTATGAAACTCCGTTCTTCTCAAGCTGTACTGTTCCTGTTGCAGGTGAGCTCTAGGAGAGGCCTCTGGAGGAGGCAGAGTCTGGGGTTCTCAGTGGCACAGCAAGACCCTGCAGTCATCATCCATGCCACGGGAGACGTCTGCAGAAACTCCCACAGTGACCTAGGCAGGGCTGGCTTTTCTGAGCCTGGCCACTGGAGAAAGGCTCAAAGCACACGGGGTGGAGGAGCTGGCAGACAGCTGCAGTCAGATTAAACACACTGAAGTGAAAAGCACAAGTGCGTCTTTCTCCTGTTCTGGTGTTTTAGAGGGAATTTATTACTGATTCAACTTTTGCTCTTTCCATCAGAGAAATCTTGAGGCTACTAACTCTGGCAAGGAAAACAAATGGGGCCCCCGCTTGGGAACTATCATGACTCAGGGAGCCGAGGATGAAGTCAGGAGTGAACATGAAGGGGATATGTCAAGGCGGCAGAAGGCTTTGTCAGTTGTCCTGGGTGGCATGGTCAAGCCCTCACCAGGACACAGGCCTGCAGCTCCTCAATGATGATTCTCTCCTTTTCAAGCCAGTGCTCTTACCTCAACACTCAGAAGGCTGAATTCTCACAGCCAAGGTACTCCAAGAACCAGCAGCTACTCTGTTAAGATGGAGCCATTAACCTCCCTGCCCCATGGAGGGAGACCCAGTTCAGGCACTGCACAGATGTGGCCCCCTTAGTTTTATCCTTTACACTCACAGCAGGAGGGAGAGGACTTGAGAAGGTATGGCATTTGCCCCCCCCCACACATGCATGCACACACACACATGTATGCACACACACACACACATGCACACATAAATGATCAGCCCTCTGCAAGGGACAGACTTCCCCCAAGGCAGCCTGGTGGAAGCCCACCACTGCCATGTTTGGCGCGCCCCCTGCTGGTCCGGTAGGGGCTGACTCAGCTTTCACTCGGCTTCAGACACAGATAAATGACCTTAAGATCCATCCAGAGAAAGAAGGAAGACAGGAGGCAATCTGGGGTTCTTAGAAATGTAAGAAATAACATTTCTAAACATAAAAGGTGAGCAGAGAGGCTCTCAAGTGACTTTTTAAATGTTTTAGGAAATAACCGACTAATGCCTGAAGATTGAGTATTTAAATTTGTATTTTCAAATGCACTACAATGAATTAAATAGAAAAATTAGGGTGAATATTTTCACAGGTCTACAGGTGATAAAATGGAGATGCAGACCATGACAATTTCACAGACTCGATTTTTGATAAGTTCACGGTCCACAGCCCTACATAGCACTCTTCTCATCCCTGAAGACACTTTAATTACAGAGGAATCTCAACTGACAACTTAAGAGCTCAAGTTCTAAAGCAACCAAATACACAGCAGGATCATGGAAAAGCGGCGCATTTGGAACAGGTTCTGTCACAAGCTTATCATCTCACGCGGGCACGACCTGTGACCAGGGCTAAGGGACATAGCCCTCTGGTCACTTACGGCAAGGGCCTCGTCCCTGTGTCACCAGGGCCAGGGGCCTGAGAAATTACTTTTTAAGAGGACGCCTGCCACCCACAAGCCAGGCACACATGATCTGCAACCGGCAAGACTTGAGGAAGCAATGACACCCATTGTCACCTTGAACACCAAGGGTCTAAAGTAAACCCATTGTTTTCACATTTTTTACACCAATCCAAGATTCAAATGCCCCCCTTTTTCTGTGACATATATGGTAGTATTAAATTCCTTGCACACCCAATATGATCACACTAATAATTTAAAGCATCTGTACTTTAACCAATTGGGAGTGGCCATTAATTATGAAATACAAAAATATCAATATGTTGGTCCCTTACAGGATGTACTTTTGACGTAACAGGCTTAAGCAGACGTTCAGACTGTCTTGGGAACTTGCTTACTTTTGTTCCCATAAGGCTTGGTGCTAATGGCACACTCACACGATAAAATGACAGTGTGTCCGTGGCATTTCGGGAAGAATTTACCCAGAACTTGGTGTGCTTGTCAGATCTCCAGCCTCTACACTCCTGGACCCTCCTTGGGTGTTGTCAAGGCCTTGGACTGAGTGGGACAGACACAGCTTCTGTGAGAGCCCTCGCGGGCCTGGCACCCTTTGCCCAGAGAGACTTCCCCGGCACACCCTAGAGGAGGAGACCCGCAGACTGGCCTGAAGCTCTTAAGGCCTGTGAAGAATTAGGCCCCACTCTTTCTCTTTCCCGGACAACATCATCTGCCTCACCAAAACAGTATCTTTTAAAGCCGTCCTCTTACAGGTCACTTTCATTTACAGCTAAACAAGCGACAACCAGGTACTGTCATACATGACTTTCCCTGGACCTGTGCCGTGGACGAAGCCATCCCCAGACCCGTGCGGGATCTAACAAGTTTGCCTTCAAACGTTCTTACATCTATTAATTTCCAAGTCAACAGATAAAAATAAAACTGTCTTGACTCGTGTGAAGATGGGGAGTTTGGAGAACACAGGCAAACCCGTTGGATGGCAAAGATTCTCCGAGGCTGCAGTAGCTGCACCAGCGGGAGGAGGGTACACTCGAGAGGTTGTGTCCAATGAAGGAAAGTTTTAGTTAATGATGACATCACTGACATCTCCCAAATTTAAAGGAACACTTAAAGCACAGCAGATGCAATTTTTCCCCTCCAGCGAGGAGATGCCTGGGAAGGCCTCCGGGTTCACAGGCAAACTGCATCCCCGGCTCCACCGCTGTCCAGCGAGACCGGCGGAGCGAGCGGGCAGCGGGCAGCGGGCAGCGGGCCCCGGGGCCCCACGCAGCCTCGGCCCGGCTCGCGCGCGAGCGGCCGGCCCGGCCCAGCCTCCCTCGGCGCCGCGGGACCCCGACGCGCCCCCACGGCCCGCGGGCCGGCGCCCCTGCGCCTGTCATCACGTCCCAGTGCGGACGGCGCCCGACCCGGCGGGAGCGAGCGCGGGCGGAGCGCGCCCGGCGCCCCGGCTCAGAGCGGCGCCCGCAATGCAGACGCGCGGCGCCCCCCGCGCCCGCCGCCCGCGCCCCGGCGCACCTGCCCCGCGGCCCGGCCGCCCGCAGCAGCCCCGCGGCCGGCGCCGCCTCACCTGCCGCCGCTCGCGCTGCGCCGCAGCCGCTACCCGGCTTCCATTTTCTCGCGCTGAGGAGCCGATCAGCTGTGCGCCCCGCGCCCCCTCCCGGCCCGCGCGAGCCTCCTCCCGCCTCCTCCCGCGCCGCGCCGCTCCGCCCCCGGCCTGGCTCCGCCCCCCGCGCCCCCCACGTCACGTCACGGCCGCGGCGCGCCCCGCCCCACGGCCGTGCGCGCCCCGCCCCCGGTCCGCGCGCGCTCGCGGCCACGCGCCCTCGACGCCCACTGGCGCCTGGGCTCCCACGCGGGCCCTTCGGTCGGCTCCCGCTGCTCTGTCTCGCCCCGCGGCTCGGGGTCCCCACGCGCCGTGGTCCACGAGGGGGTCACGCCCACCCGACCCTGCTCCTTCGCAGGTTCCCCGCCTGTCCTTATTCCCTGCTTCTCAACACCTTTTGGGGGCACACTCCTGACGGTTCGCGGGTCGCCAGTCCCGCCTCCTCTGCCCGCGGGCCTCGCCCCGCAGCAGCCACGCCCGTCCCTCCTCCAGCCTGGGTCCAGGCTTTCCCGGGACCGCCCCTCTCCTCTCGGACCGGGTCTCTGCGTGCCTTGACAAGTGTCACTTTACTCCTACATTACAGCTCTTCCTCTGGCTTTACCTATTGCACATGTGTAATAATGTGTGGTCATTTGACTTTTTAAAATTAACTTTCAGCAAAACTGACTTTGTCACATGAAACCTGTGATTTGAAGCGATTGTCTGATCCCCCGCAGCACACTGAGGAGACGTGGCCTAAGGAGCTCAAGGCCATCCCTCTCTAGCCACAGCCTCCTCCACCCTAACTTTTGAGGGCCACTGATAGGTTCTCCGTTGTTGCAGTTTTGTCTTCATGACAGTGTCGCAGCTGCGGAATTATGCAACAAATTAACACAGGAGTCCGCTTTGTTCGTGCATTATTATGACTTTCATACTCATCCATGGACTGGCAGGTGTCCGATGATTCAAATCCTACTTTGTTCATCCAGTCACCCAGTGAAGGTTGTTTGGATGGTTTTTATGATTAAGTCAGTCCTAATAGACAGTCTACAAACATTTCCGTGTGGGTTAATATGGGCAAAAGTTTTTAAATTAGACAAACCCTTACCCAGATGCACCTAGATTTACACTGAAGTTACGTCCCTATAATCCCATGCAACGTTGGAAATATTATAAGTAAAAAGTCTATTTGATACACCTAACTTGTGTTAGAGCTCACAGTAGTTTGGCTACAGAGAGCTGAGGCTCCCGGCGAGCCTGACCAGAACTATGACACTGATCCAGGAAAAGACCAAAATCCAGAATTTAAAGGGTTTCTACTGAGTGCCTATTCCTTGTAAACAACCAACCAAACAACAACAGCAAAACAACAAAAAAATCGAGGACTGTCTGTGTAAAGATATTTGATGTGTATAATGTTGTATATGGTGTTCTAGTTTTAATCTTCAATTTCTTATTGAAAAGCAATGTTCAGCATCTTTTGTATTATAAAACTTCTATTTTGGAGGTACTGAGGATTGAACCTAGGAACTTTTCACTGAGCTATATTCCATCCCTTTCTATTTATTTATTTTTGTTTTGATACCACGTTTTGCTGAAAACACTAAGTTCTTCAGTTTGGGCTCAATTTAAGATTCTCCTGCCTTAGTCTCCCAGAGTGCTGGAATTACAGCTGGAGACCATGAGTCCTGGATTATCTCTGATATCTTTGTGTCTTCTTTTGGTGACGTTCATACCTTTCTTATATTTTTAATTAGGACATTATTTGTATTGTTCAGTTTAAAAAGTATTGTGCATATTTAGAATAGAAGTACTGATACATGCTTTGAAATGTATGTTTTAGACATTTGTTTTGTCATTGCAAGGTTTGTCCTTGCATTTTCTAAATAGTATTTTCTGCAGAGCAGTTGTATTTAACTTTAATAAGGTCTACCTTTGACCTTTCTCTTTTGTGGATAGTACTTATGGTATTTGTATCTAAAAACACCACTAAAAACAAGATTACATATATTTAGTTATATATTTCTTCTAGAGTTTTATAGCTATACATTTCACATTTAAGTTTATGACCTATTTTGCAAGGGAAGTCTGTGTCTCAATTCTGTCTTTCTTTTTTGCCTCCTGTACATGAATAGTTGCCGGGTGGGGAAAAAAAAAAACCCTGCTCTCAATTTTCTCAATTGAATTGGCTAAAATCAGCTGACTGTCTGTTTGTGGTGGTCTATTTCTGGGCTCTTTGATGAGTTTCAGTGATAAATGTGTATATTCTTTGATCATTATACCACACTGGTGATTACTGTACCATGCTATCTTGATGACTGTAGGTTTATAGTAAGTCTTGCATTTGGATAATGTCAGTTCTGCAACTGTTCTGCCGTGTTCTGTTGGCTACTCTAGGTCCATTATCTTTCTATATAAACTTTAGAATGGGTTTAGACATAGCTACCACATAGCTTTCTGGGATTTTGATTCATCTCATTAAATCTGTATGTTAGATTTGGAAGATTTAACCTCTTTACAATATCCTTCCTTCCAATTTGTGAATATGAAATGTATTGCCATTTAAATAGATTTCTGAGTTTTTCAATATTTTATAGTTTTGTACACATATGTCCTATACACTTTTCATGCTATTCTTGTGTATTTCATTTTTTGGTTTCATGCATGATATTTTTAATTGTTCATTGCTGTAATGTAGAAAAGCAGTGAGCTTTTATTTAGCAGTCTTATATCTGTGATTTGCCAGTCAGTCCCAGAGTTATTTTTATGAGGTCTTTGTGATGCACAAAATGTATAATAAAGAGAATGTCCTTTCTCCCTTTATAATCAGTATTCGTCTCTTTTTAGTATCTTACTGAATGAAGTAGAGACTCAGATATGATGTAGAATAGTAATGATTTTCTCAATTTTAGGGAAAAATATCCAATTTCTTACCACTAAGTGTGATGATACCTATAGGGCTTTTGTAATACCCTTTGTCAAGTTGAGGAAGTTCTCCCTTTATCCCTAGTTTGCTTAGGGTTTTTATCACGAATTAATACTAGATTTTGTCAATTTTTTTCTGTATCTACTGATGTGATAAGGTGACACCAAGGTTTTAGTTTGTATATATAATTCCTATTATGTTATGGTATATAAATGTCCTTATACACTGTTCTGTTCGGTATACTAATTTTTTAGGGGTTTTGTGTCTATCTCTATGAGAGATGATGGTTATGCAGTTTTCCTTTTCATGATGTCTTTATCTTGTTTTAATATACATGTAATGCTGGCATCTTAGAATAAGTTTCTATTTCTGTTTTCTGTGACAACTGTAAAGAATTGACATCATTTCTTCCTTAAATGTACGATAAAGTTCATTTATGAAACCACTTGGGTCTCATAATTATTTTAAATTTTTGATTATTAATTCAATTTTAGTATAGATTCGGAAGTATATAGGTTGCTTTTTGTACATTTTGGTGGCTGTGTCTCTGGAATTGATTTCATCTGCACATTGAAATATGTGAATTTTGAGTTTTTCATTGTAATCTTTAATTACTCTTAATGTTTGTAAAATTACTATGGTTGATTTTTCTTTTATTTTTTACACTGGCAGACTATGTCTGACATCGTTTTTTGCTAGCTCTGTGCATATCAAATTTTTTATTCATAAAGATGTGTTCCCAACTTCTTGTTCACATTCCTGTGGCATTGCTGTCATTCATTTAATTTATTCTACAATAATCCAGTTCCCTGATACAACGATTGCTTCAAATAATTTTATTTTAGGTCAATTAATAATAAAAAGAAGGTTTATTTAACATACATTTATTGCTTCTCCAATATTTCCTTTATACAGATCCAAGTTTCTCATCTTCCTTTTGCCTGAACAGCAAAAAAAAAAAAAAAAAAATTGGGACTTTCATTTCTCCACTCTGCTACACATTTCCCAGAGCTACATCTCTACTCAGCGCCAAACTGCAGGTGCAGAGAAAGAGAAATTACCAAGAGAGATTTACTCTGCACCCCTGGGAGACCATTTGCTTCAGTCAGAGAGTCTTTTACCTCTGTAGATATCTCTTTCACTGGCCTCTACTTATTCTGCCACTGTTCCCACCGTCCCACCACTAGTACCACACTGTATTTGTTGGAGATAAAGAAATGGGGCCTCTCTTCCTAGTTTTCATGCAAGTCCCACCCGTGGATGCCTGCATTTGCCATTGCCAGTTCTCAGTATATTCTTACCCCAGCTGGCTACTATGACTGTAGTCTCTGCTAAAGTCTCTTGTTATGAGATGATTTTGGGGTATCCTTCCTTGAGTTGTTCCCCCACCTGTCTCCATCCTGCAGAGAGGTCTCACTTTCTGGACAACACTGAGGATATCCTGACAGTGGATATGCTTCTCTTCACTTGCCTGCTGTCAGTCAGGCCCTCTAGGCTGTGAAATCTGTGAGAGCTAGAATATATCTGTGTTGTTGACTGTGACATTTCCAGTTCTAAGAACAGTGCTGGTGTCTAGAAAGAGGAAAGATGCATAAGTATTTGTGGAAAATTTTCAGCAGTACTCATACCCAAGTGCTCATGCATGCACACACACACACACACACACACACACACACACACACAATATAAAGAAATATTTTCAAAATGCAGAATGGATTCATTTAGGCAAATATTTATGTAGTATTTTGTCTACTAGTAAGCCTTGGAGTATTTAATGATGGCTAAATCTATTCTGTGGCAGAAACTGTAGTTAAGAAATTTTATTTAACTGAAGTCATCAATAAACAGCATCATAAAATGAGTACAGAACTGAAGTAATCTAATGCTATATGTGAATGATGTATCAGTTTCCTGGAGCCACCATAACAAATGCCATAAACTGAGTGGCTTAAAGTAACAGAAATTCATGCTGTCACAGTTCTGGAGGTAGGAAGTCCAATATTAAGGTGTAACAGAGTTAATTCCTTCCGGAGGCTCTGGCAGAACATCTCTTCATGGCTCAAAGTTTCTGTTTGCTTTCTGGCAACATTTAGCATTCCTTGATATGAGAGACTGAAAGTTTGTATCCCTTCAAATAGGAGGCCTCAAGGAGAATAACTAGGTCATCAGGATTGGGCCCTGCCCTGATTGGATTAACACTCTTTTGGAAGAGATACCAGGAGCTGGATGCCTTTGTCTCTCAGTTTTGTCTTTCTGTCTCTCTGCCTCCCACTTCCTCCCTCAAAGAAAGCCAATGTGAACACACAGGGAGAAGGCATCTGCTTATAAGCTGGGTGGAGAGCCTTACCCAGAGACCACCTGTGCTGTTGCCTTGATCTTGACTTTGAGCTTCTAGAACTTCTGAGAAATTAAATTTCAGTTGTGTAATATACTTGGAGTGTGGAGGTACCTCCCCGATCCCCATGACCGTGTTCACATGATCTCTCTTCTGTGTCTTGTCTATGCTTTGCTCTTATCAAGAGAGGGGCGATAAGATTAGAGACCCACTCAGGAAATCTAGGTTATTTTATATCAAAAGACCATGATTTAAATCATCAATAGATATCCTTCTTCCAAAAGAAGTTGTTTTTACTGTGCTTTTCAAAAGAAATGTACTGTGTACAACTCACACTTAGTGAATGGATAGATAAAATCCTTGTGGGTAGAATAGCTATATAAGTTGTTTGGAATTATTTTATACAGGGTATTTTTCTCTTTTCTGTTAATTCATTTATTTAATGATTTATGTCCACATGGACACAAGGGTGTTTATATTGTCCTTTGAGTTATGATCCAAAACTGCCACATTAATTTTGTTGTTCAAATTGTTCTCAGATGGAAGCAACTAAGGTAGAAATGACACAGAAAATCATAATTTTGAAATTACACTTTTAAGAAAAAGTAAAGCTTCAGGACACAAAGTTACCTGAGATCACATTGCTATTTTCCCTTGCAGGAAACTACTTAAAAAGTCTTAAACATATAGTAAGCCCTAAATTGAGCCCATTTTTTCCCTACACATTCGTATCTTCACAGAAACAGCCCTCTTGGTAGGCCCCGTAACTCTAGGCTTCAGGCACCCATGACTCTTTGTGTTCTAACTCAGCCCACCGAGTGGGTAACTTGACAGACAGGGGCCACTGTCTTCTGTTACTTTGTGCTCAGTGACTTCAAAACTGTTATTTCCTGTTTTTGTCTGTTTCTTGCTTGATTATTGCAAGCATGAATATCAATCTATTTCCCTTCCTCCATTGTAACATTTTAAAATGCCATCTATACTGCTTCTCTTTTGCGAACTGAAAGACTAGACTTGCTGAGAGACAGTGAAAGCCACGGAGATGACATCACACCTCCCCTGAGTGCCCACTTCGCACTTGTGCTTAATGTCTGTGATCTCATTTTGCCCTCAAGGTCCCAAAGGGATGGGTACTATTATTATCACCATCAGGCCTAGGAGGAAACCGAGGACTACTCTGTGGAAGATTTGTTGACACCAAATAGTCTGCTCTGATGAAAATCAATCAGTCAGTCATCTGGGAAGGGCTGCGCAGGGCATGCCTGGCTTTTCCGTTGGGTCCTGCATTCTTCCTTCTCCTTTCCTGTCCTTACCTCAAGAGCTGGGAGCTCTACTGAAGCTGATTAAGGTCATTCCGATGGGAAGGACACTCCCAGCGCTCACTTTCGGAATACATCACTGTACACAGCATCAATCAGAAAAGTGCTATTTGGGACCAATCAGAAACTTACTATTTGCAGTTTTTATTTGACTCTGGTGCTGTTCACAGGACCCATCAGAAGTTGTTCTTTTCAATCCTTCCTTTGCATGGGGGCGCAACTAATCAGAAGACATTCTTTCTAATCCTTTGTTTACATGTAACAGGAAGCCAAAAGATATTTTGATAGGACAGTTTCTACAGGGCATGATGCTAAGCAAATTTTGGTAGGACAACTTTTTGGATGCTTTCTTTGCATGCAGGAGAGACGCCCTAGGAATTTTGGATTCAAAAGCCCCCTCGCCCTTGTTGTGAGGTACTGTGAACCTTTTCACTCTGCATAGCACCCTCCTTTACTGCCTTTACTCAATGTACACTTCCTTCACCTTTTCTGGGTTTCATTTCACCCTCTGGGACACTGAGAATTTGGAAAGAGACCCCATGGGTCTCTCCACTGGTAACAAGCCCCATCGAAAGTCCTTAGCTTAGGGTGGACCTTCCAGCTCCAGTGCCTTAGGGACCTTCTGTGGGTAATGCCATTGTAGTCTCTACTCTTAAGGATCTTGTGAGTAGGAATTTTGACTCCTCAAACACAGAGCAGGACTGGGAGATAGGGAGCTGAACTCCTTTCTTCAAGTTCCGAGGACCTGTGTAGTTGATACGCCTGTTTCTGCCTGTCAGTCAACCCCTCCTGCTACCTAAGTTTCAAACCACTCTTTCCCAGGGGTGAAACACTTACAGGGACTTAGATGGGTTGCCCCAGCAGGGGTCTGCCTGACCAGAGTGTCTGTTTCTGCCCGGCACACAGTACACGGTTAGGAGTTTCACTCCAAATTTATATTTTAACAAAATTGTCTCTCCCAGGATTGGGAAGGTGAATATAAAGTAGGGACCGCTACAACCTGAAGAAAACAATTGAAATGGCTTTACTCCATGGGCTTGCAGAGCTTTGACTGGAGCATGGACCCACACCAACTGTGAAGGAAGATATTTGAAAAATAACTGCATGTGTACTGAATATTCTTGTCACTCCAACATAAGAACTTTTTACATAGCATGCACATTGTGTTAGGCATTTTGAACCACATAGAGATGACAGAATGTACATAGTGTGTATTCTATGCAAAAACTGCATCATTTTTATGTAAGGAACTTAGATCTTCAACTTTTGTATTCACAGGGAGTTCTGGAATAAAACCCCCCGGATGCCAAGGCCTAACTGAATATGCAGATGCAAAAAAATGAATTTTCAAAATCTTTACTTATCTTTAAAGGTAGAATGAATTAACAAGACCCAAATTGAGCCTTGGTACTGCCATGAAGTAAGTGCATAGTTTTGCTTCTCTAGGTCTTTTCTTGCTTGCAAAGTGAGAGTTTTTGAGTAGAACAAGTGGCTGCCATAGTCTGTCTGCATCTTACCTCCAATTCATGGAGAGTTACATACAACAACAGGCACACCCAGCATCAAGAATCCCAAGGCCACCCGTACAACACTTTGCAGCGCTGTCTGACATCACTTGACATCCTCTTCTTGACCTTGGATCCTGGGAGGACATTGCCCCAGGGATAAGAATTTTAAAGCAGCACCACAAAAACTACATTCCTATTCATAGCATTCCTTTGTGGAGCTCTGTTAGTTATTATGAGGATTTGCTTATGCTTGTGCAGACTGTAAGGTACAGAAAGAGGTTTGTTCCAGTGAGCACAGATGAGATTGATAAAGTATATTGTCATATGTGGGTGAAATGCAGGGTGCAAGTTCACCCACGATTCTGGTCCTTGTGGGAAGTCAGATATTCTTTCAGGCTTCCGAGGACAGTCCCTACAGTGGTGGCAGTATCACTCTTCTGTGACTGGCTGGGTCAGCTGTCAAGCCAAGTATTGTATCCAGGGCTGCATGGTCTTGTAGCACAGGGTGTGGCAACTCACCAGATAAATGTTTCTGAGAAGCGGTCAAGGTCTTTGCTGAGCTTTAGAATTCCATGGAGTTGATACTGATCATGGCCAATAATTACAAGAGTAGTCATTATTTTTCTTCCTTCCTCTCTCTTCCTCTGTCTCTCTCTCTTCTTCTTCTTCCACTTCTTCTTCCTCTTCCTCTTCTCCTCCTCCTCTCTCCATTTTCTCCTGTCCTCTTCTCTCCATTCCTCTCCTCTCCTCTCTTCTCCTTTCCTTTTCTTATTACTAACGATTTTAGTGCTGGTGATTAAACCCTGGGTTTGTACCTCACTCGGGCTAAGTCTACATTCTACGACTGATCCCCAGCCCAACTTCCCCTTTTTTGAGTAGCTATCTTTTCCCATTTTCCAAAAACTATTTCCAGTGCTCAAATACTTGTACAAATGCAGGATATTTCTTTCGGTTTCCTAAATAATAAAAGAGGCTGAACAATGGGAGCGACTTGCTCTGTTGGCTCAGCTGTTGGGTCACAGACTCAGGCTACACTCTGAGATGCTGAGCTTCCGTCCTGAATATTTGTCACATTGCTGTCCTACCCATTCCATTTAGAACCTTTATTATTTTGCTTTCTTGCTCTAAGTTTCAATGCAATAGGCTAAATTGTTTCTGTGGACTGAATTGTGCTTCTGTCTCATTCATGAGGTAAATTCCTAATTCCATTATGGCTGCTATTGGAATTAAGTCCTTGAAAGAAATAACTAAGCTAAAATGAGGGCATTGGTGTAGTCCTTGATCCAATGTGACTGGTGTTCTAGTAATAAAAGGGATTGAGGACCCTCATATAAGCAGGGAAGCCTATGATAAGCTATAGTAAGCCAGCAGTCTCCTACAGGCCAAGTATATCTTGGGAGAAGTCAACCTCCTAATACCTTGATCTTGGACTTGCAGCCTCCAGAACAGTAAGAAAAAAAATTTAAATGGTCTAAGCCAACTATTCAGTGAAATTTAGTATGGAAGACAGGAATATGCCAGAGTCAAAGATTTTCTGCATTGCCTTTGAAAATCTACTAGTGTCCTCAGATACACAGAACTCCAGCACCAACATCTGATTTAAAGTCTAGTCACTCAAGAATTCTTCCAGATTCCAGACACTACATCCAGCACATACATCCTTGAACTGTATTTAAGAACCATGATTTGGTCAACTGCTCCCCTCTCAGGTCCTTGCTGAGTAGCAGTGGTCTCTGGTAGAGAGTAGGGTTTCTACGAGAGCGGAATTTTGTCACTGGAACAAGCATCGAAGGATGTATTTGTGTCTAACTCAAAATCCTGAGATCCAAGTATTGAAAAAAAAACCTTGCAGAACTGAAATGGTGATGACCATGGGATGAGTGTGAGTCTGTCTCAAGACAGACAGACAGACACGTTCTGCCTGTGCAAAGTCATATGATGGAAGCAGGCCTTGATTTGTGTGTTCTTTTTAACACTTTGCATGCTTGAAGTATGTAGCCACCCCTGGGTGTTTGTGAAAAATCATTGCCTGGACATTCCTCACCCTGTCCTCGATATAAAACGGCACAGTGTTCTACAGAGCACATAAATGCTTCTCTAGAGCTGGGGAGTTAGCTCAGTGATTCCGGCGCCTGTTTTGCAAGTGCAAGGACCCCGGTTCGATCCCCGGTAACCACATAACAATACTGGGTGTGGAGACTCATGCCCAGCAGCAAACCAGCAACACATATCACAGTGCCGGGCGTGGTGGCTCACGCCTGTAATCCCAGCAGTCAGGAGGCAGAGGCAGGAGGATTGCTGAGATGTGAGTTTGAGGCTGAGCTCAGGGCCAGCCTGAACTACAAAGTGAGATCCTGTCTCAAAAAAACAAAAAAAAACCCCATAAATAAATAAACAAATAAATGCTTCTCTATCCAGTGCTTTAAATCATCTCTAGGCTGTTTGTTACATTGCCATACAATGTAAATGCTATGTCAAGAGCTGTTATACTGTTTTGTTTTGTTTTTTAAGAAAAATGACAAGAAAAAAATGACTGTGTTTTCAGTACAGATGCAATTCTTTTAAAGCAAACTTTCTATCCATGGTTGGTTGATTCTGTGGGTGCAGAGCCTACAGATACTGAAGGGTAAGTCACCCTCTTGCCAGAGTCTTGTGAGTGCTTCTGTTTCCTCCATGCAGACCTCCGAGGCCTGGGCATGGTGGAGTCCCCACGGGAGACCATGGACACCATGGAGAAGGATGTTCCAGAGGGCACAACACAGGCTGCTCTGAACTAATCTGATCTGTAAAGTACCCAAGTCTCAGATTTTCAATTTTCAAAATTCAGCCTATAATTAGTTCTATCAGTGTATCTGATAGAGATGAAAAGCCTTTGCAGATGGCCTGCTCGTGTTTACATCAGCAGTGGGAAGCACTGGGTACCAAGAAACAGCAGTCCTTTCCAGTGCTTCCGGACTCTCGTGACCTCTCTCTCTTGGACAGATCCATGAGAGCTGGTTATTCAGACCCTGCACACAGAGCCTGCTGCAGGGCTAGGTTCAGCAGAGCGAAAGAGATGGCTGTCCAAGCTCTGCTTGTAATGTTTTAGCATTCAGCTTCAGAAATTCAAGTCTGAAACACTCATCTGAGATGAAAGCATTTTGAATTTCAAAACTCCAGGCCTGAAAAACAACGTGTACTCATTCTGAGTCCATTTTTTCTCACTCTGGAAATTGGATGCAGTTTTCCTGGGCTGGGGAACAAATGAAAGGAAGGCGGAGGAGAAAGGAGAAAATGCACTGTCAGTAGACTGAGAGAGGCCCAAGGCCCTCCCTTCGTGCCATGGAGGTTCTACGGTGACCTGGAAAGGCCAAGATAGAATGGGAATCTATGTAAGGGAATCTGTCCTTGGAAGATCTCTGAGTATCCACAACCCCTGCCATTAGTACAGACATAGCCTTGCCTATGCGGTCACTAGGCAGACAGACAGATATGCTGGTGTACAGGGTTCCCTCCCACTCCATCACTCAGCAGTGCAGTAATTCCTGGTTGTTGGGGTGAGAGCAGGGAGTACCCCATTACGGTTTAGATAAAGACTTACCCCAGAAAGTTCGTGTATTCAGATGTGGGACTTTCGAAAGGTGACTGGATCACGAGTTGCTAAGCTCATTGATAGACTGCTCTATGGGACTTCACTGCTGAACGTGCTCTTAAATTGGGTGGGGCTGGAGGAGGTGGGTCCTTGGGCATGACACAGAGGGGCAGATATTCTTGTCCTCGATGCTCTCTTCTTCTTCCTCTCCTCCTCCTCCTCTTCCTACTTCTCCTTCTTCTTGGTTGTCTTCCACTTTCAGGCTCTTTGGTTCCTTCCCTGCTTCCTGGCTGCCATGGGACGAGAAGCTTCCCTTTGCTGGGCCCTTACATCATGCTCTTTCCGCCTTGGAGCCAGCAGGCCATGCATTAAAACCTTCAAAATGCAACCAAAACATCCCGTCCTCCTGTCCATTGCAGATGGCAGTCATTTTGTAAAATCAGAAGAGCAGAGACTAGTGCCCTCGCAGTCTCCCCCGGGCACAGGCTGCAGAGCTGGAAGTAGCTGGGCAGATGTGAGACTAACTCTTAGCCAGTCCAGACTCCCGGTGGCTGGCAGCACCTTGCACCCCGGTGGTGTCTGGGATGCTGCATCCTCAGGGATACCCGGGAGATGCTGATGGGGCCATGGGGGATGGGCACCTGTCCCTACCCTCTAGGGCCACAGCCCCAAGTTACTCTCCAGAGTGGCCGCTGCTGGGAGGAAGAGGTCATGAGGCCTCAATTTTCAGGAATTTCCCTTCTTACGGGGCATTTGCTGTAGGTGTTTCTTCCGTTTCTGACTCCTTATCTCCGGTGTCCCTGAGACCTCAGGTCCACGTGGGCATTCCCTGCTCCTCGAATGTCATGTGTGCTCATCCTTCTCAAAGGGCTTTAGCGTCTACCGGTCCCTCCTCTTAGCTCAGTCTTTCCTTCTTGTTTTCTCAGCACTCTGTACACCACTCCAAATCTCATTTTCTAGTGAAGATTCTCACTGTTTCAGGAGCAGTGAGCACACCAGAGGGTCTAGCAGTTTCCTCCCTCTTTAATATTCTACTGTAATTTTTTTGTGACTGCATTCTGAGCTCCTTAAGAGCTGGCAAATGGTTTTATGCTTCACCTCATGACAGATGGTACCGGTACCCTGCTGGTGCCAAGTTGCCTGCTGCCCACACCTGAGAATGTTTCCCTGAGTTCTGCCGTGCTGATGTTGGGACTAGACTTGGACCATGTACCAGGAAAACCATCATGATGCTGGTTGGATGTTTTTCCTGCCATGGACTGTTTCCTTCTGTGTGCCCCTCATCTGTGACACTCTGCTTTGGAGCCTGCTGTGGACTGAAACCTCCGTGGAGGTGCAGAGGGGACAGGAAGGGTAGAGGTGAAGTATGAAAAGACTTTTAGCTGGGCTGTTCTCAGGAGGGGAGAGAAACTGGAATAACTGCTTTCAGGAGGCCCCTGTGGTGCAGCCGGGCTCTGGTGCTCAGTGGTGTCTTCCCTGAGGCTACGAAGATTTCTAAATCGAAGGGATTGGAGAATCTCAAGTCCAGCCTCTTTTGAGTAGGTTTAGGAATGGGAGGACAGCTCAGCTGTTCCAAGCTGAGAAGTCTGGTTGTCTGTAACACTGGGGAAGGGTAGAAGCAACAGAAAGGAGATCGGAGAGGTAGGAATCTAAGAAGAGGACCCACAGGGTCATGGTGATATCCTTCCTGCCATGTGGCATGACCACCATGCAGTGGTGGGCGCTGGCCATGGCCGTGCTGAGGGGGTTGAGATGACATAGGGAAGGTGAGAGAGAGCTCGAGACCACAGGGGGTGTTAGGGCTGGGGGATACTTTGAGGTGACCAAAAGAGATTTGGTGATGGTCTAGCATCCTCACATGGGAAGGATATGAAGTGTAAAATACAACTGTCCTAGTCTGTTCTCTATCAGCATAACTGAGTACACAGACTAATGCATTAAAAATGGAGACTTACTCGGCTCACGGTTCTGGAGGTTGGGAGTTGAAAATGTGACCGTGGCTTCTGGGGAGGCCTTGTCACATGGTGGCAGAGAGGGTGTGTGGCTTACCCTTCCTCTTTTCACAGGCATTGACTTCATCATGGGGCCGCCACACTTGGGACTCATCTGACCCTCCTTAAATCCCACAGGTGTTACCTGTGTTTACGCATGGGTTTTGGGATTAAGTTTCAATAGTAGACTTCAGGAGGGTACAGTCAAATGGAGCTGGGGCTGCGGCCAAGAGAACAAGGAAGAGTAGGAGCAGCAACCTGAGAACAATCACGGACGCTTTGCCCCAAGGCCCCTTTCTCCCACTGCATGCAGTCCTTTCTCCCACTGCATGCAGTCTTGCTGCTGCCCTTCCCCAGTGGCTGCTGCAGGCCCTGTACTTGGGAGCTGCAGCTGCATGTTATCTTTCCTCCCTTACAGCTCTCCTCTTTCTGCAGCAGCTGCAGGGTATGGCCCTCTGCTTCAGAGGTGGGAGACACATTTGCCCCCAAAGCAGATATGTGCTTCTTCTCTTTATAGTAAGATTTTTAAATTTTGTTTTATGGTACTAGGGACTGAAACTAGGGTCATCACTCTGAGCTGAGTCTTCAAGCCATTTTTATTTTTTTGTTTTGAAAGAAGATCTCAGTAAATAACCTAACTGCCCCAGATAGACTAGAACCGTTGATCCTCCTGCCTCAGTCTCTCAGAGGGCTGCACTCATGAGAGAAAGACCCCACTGTGGCTTTAAATTTTATTGCTAGTTGAGCCATAAGAATTGTGCATATTTATGGGGTAAAGTCTGATGTTTCAAATATGTATGTTGCATGGTGATTAAATCAAATATATGAATATGAGGTGAAATGTTCCCAATTGTCTCACTAGTGTGAAATCTTCAAACTGCACTTGAAATCTTCAAACTCTACCCACCCTTCATTACAGCAGGAAGTCATAGAAGATTCCTCCTAACTGTAAGTTTGTAGTCATCTTGTTTCTTTGTTTCATTATGTAGAACATGAATTTTGTTCTTATCACTGACCCTTCTGATGTTTACTTTGTGTAATAAAATGGAGGAGGTGAACTCTGCTCTCCTTGGTCTGTTTTGTCCCCTGGTGCCTTTGGAGTTCATTTATCTTCTGCCTCTTCCATATGTTCTTACCACCTTTCTCTTTCTTTAGCTTGAGCTCTGTCTTCGTATCTTTGGTGGGTCACAATATTTCTTTCCCTAACTTGGAGTAGTTATTTCTTGGAACATTTGCCAGGGAGTCCTGAGTACTTCTTATAGGCCAGAAGCTACACGTGACTCCACAAAAGGCCACAGTTCCTGGGCCAGCCAGCTTCTGGCAGTATTGGACAGTGTGTTGGGCAGTGGTAACTGTCCTGTCCAGGGATAACCCATGAACATAAAAGTTCAATTTATTGAAGATAAAACAAGAAAAGAAGAAGTAGAAGTGAAAATATAATAAAAGGAAAGAGTAGAGGTGGAAAGAAGAGAGGAAAAAACACTGCATGTCCAGGAGGATCACTGCAAGTGTAAGAAGACTGTGGAAGTGAATGTAACAGCCCTGGGCCTTTGTATCCTTCTGGGATCAGACCTCAGCTGTCAGAAGTTGCTCTACTCAACAATCTCTGCTGTGATTTGCCAGTGCTTGTGATTGACAGGTCACATCCCATTGTCCAGCCTCTTTTTTGTGCCCTAATCTCCTGCCTCAATGATGCAGGAAGCACGAGGAGATTGCCCTAGGGTTTATACTTTAAGACTCCACAGTCTGGGGAAATCATGGGGAACCCTGATTCTAGGTAGACACAAGTCAGCTAGTACTGATGGGTAGCTTTTAAAGATATGCTTCACAAGTATGAAACCCTTGCTTGAAATGAAAGATACATAATTAGTATCCATCAAACTGATTTTTTATGACTAGCATTCATAATTTTGGTTTTCTTATTTTTAAAAAATATTTTTTTTCACCAAAAGAGATACTGAAAACTGTTAGCTTGGAGCTTTCAAAATTGTATTTTTGTTCATCAATAGTTGGATACTGCATTGGCCAGCATTTTGCTCTTGTGAAAAATGCCTGAATAAACAAAGGAGGAGGAACTTATTTTGGCTTAGTTTCAGAAGTTTCAGTCCATGATTATTAAGCCCATTGCTTTAGGCTTGGGGTGAAGCAGAAACATCATAATATTATAGACATGGCAAAGGAAAGACGCTCATTTCCTGCCAGGAAGAGAGAGAAAAGGAAAGAGTCTGAGAAGAAATGACCCTCCAGAGGCTGACTTCCAGTGAGCTTCCTCCTCCAGCTAGGTCCCACCTCTGACAGCCATAGAACTAATGAATCCTACAAAGGGCGACTCATTGATGATCCCAGGACCCTCACAGACTCCTCCCTAGTTCCTAGCTCTGAAATTTGCTGCATTGGAAGCAAGCCCTCACTACAGGAGAGGAGGGGCAGATATTATGTTATTGTGCACATCTCTCTTGAGTCTTTATACAGTTTAAACAATAACAATGCCTAGTAGAGAAAAGAGATTCAGCTATGTAAGTTTTGGTAGAAAAAGGGTTAGATAATGATTCAGTGATTTAAAAAAGTGTGTCTGACTCATTTGCAAAGTTTGAGATGAAAATGAGCACTTATTGATTGGAAGGAAAGAATTTTTGGACTGCATGATTATTTTGAGCCACCTCAGCAAGATACCCAAAGCCATATCAAATATTATGACTTTATCTTTCCCTTCCCATAGCTTGTGGTCTACAGATTGGCACATTAACCAAGATAATCAGTGAGAATCATCCCCAGGTACCTCCAAAACCATCAGAAAAGCTATCATTCTCCCACTGGGAAAAGGTTTATCAGGAAGGACCATAAAGTACTGTTAACTTCCTCAGGCCATCTCTTCTGCGTCATGTCATGGACTTGTGATTATCCAACAGTGAGGCTAGTACAGAAGAGTGAAGATGGCGGGGGGGGTGGGAATCGTCAGTGTCATCAGACCTGCTCTGGCTCCTGGATGCTCAGCTGTGTTAGCCAGTTCTCCTTTTTTTGACCAAGTTATTTCACTCCATTTTTATCTGCTAAGAATCCATGGCCTGCAGACACAATATATTGTCAAATTATCCTTCAAAATCTTCCCCCCTTATCCATGATTTTACTTTCTATGGTTTTAGAATTTTGAGGTCAACTTTAGGCTGAAATATTCCAGAAATAAATAAATAATTGACAAGTTTTAAGTAAGTTGTATTAAAATATATTGTTATAATCATTCTATTTTATTAACAGTTATCCTTATTAAGTCTTTATTATTCTTAATTTGTAAATTAAGATTTATTATATATACACACACAAATAGCAAAAAACTACAGGATATATAAGATCCAGTGCTATTCATGGTTTCAGGAATCCATAGAATGTGTGGGAACATAAATCATGCAGAAAAGTGGGAGGGGGGCTATGGTAATGTATATGGAAATATTAGTCAAGGTAGTGTGTGTTTAGGGTAGCACTAGACAAAGAGAGATGTGCACATTAACATAACGTCTACCTCTCCTCTCCAGTAAGTCATGTTTTGGTAGATTTAGTAAATCATAATGCTGACTACACAACACAGGATTCCGATAACAGATCGACGTAGGTGGGATGTGTGCAGCCTATGAACCTTCAAGTGAAGGTCTTTTTTGGTTTAGTGCAATTATACTAGCTGGTTCTAGAGAGCAGAATCAAAGGTAATTTTCCACGTGAAGTATTTATCAAGAGCTCCAAACTGTCCAGGATTAAGATCAAACACTCTCATTTTACTGCAGAGGTGACCATGGCCCGGTACAAAATTACCCAAGAAAGTCCATATATATTGTTAAGGAATCTGTGACTCACTTGCTTTCCTATTTGAGGAAGGGTGTGTTGCTCTGTTTTGCTTTAAGCCGATGTATTTATTAGCTGTCTGGGTGTGATCCAAGTCCCTTGTTGTCTCTGGCTATGTGAATGATAAAACCATTGCTGGGGTTTATAATTTGGGTGATCACCATCATCAAACAATTATGAAGTGGTGTATTATCCACACCAACCTTAATCTGTGAACTATGTACATGCAGGAACCTCTAATTGCTACAGTCATTGTGTTTGTTTTTTCATAGCAGAGAACCACAGACCAGGTGGCTTAACAGAAATCCTGGTGACTAAAACTTGATCAAGGAATCAGTGCGTTAATTTCTTTCATGTCCTTGCTCTTGTGCCTGCAAATGACTCTCTCCTCCTTGCTCTCATGGGGCCTACCTCTGAGTCTGCCTGTGTCCTAATCTGCTCCTTTCATTAGGGTCTCAGTCATGTTAGATTACAGTCCATTTTCATGACCCAGTTTCAGATGAATTCTTTCATAAAGACCCCATCTCGAGGACATTCATGTTCCCTAGATACCGGGTGTTGGGATTTCACTATGGGAACAGAAGGGGCAGGGTGCAGTTCCACCCATAACAGTTATTTAAGTTTTCAAGAACATTAGAAAGAAAAAAGAGGATTTATAACTAAAGAAAAAATAACTTTGTAAATTGAGGGGAAATGTCCAGGGAACAGTATCTTCAGCATTTATACACTGAGGGCTTTATACTGTACACAGAAAATACTGTCCTCCACTTATGCTGAACACTTGAGGCGCAGGGCCAGCACTCAGTGGTAGATCTGTGCACTCAGCACCATGTGTTTAATTCCTGAAACAAACAAACAAATAAACATTTCCACCTGCAGCTTCATACTGCAGTCTGTCAGCCTTCAACAGATAAGAGGTGAGTATCACCCACCGCAGATGCCCAGCAGAAGAGGAATCTAAAACATGGCAGAAGCCATGACTTGGTGGAAGAGCACATCGCATGGCTGACCTGTTATGGGCCCAGAGCACAAGAGGTCTCGGCTTCTCTTGTGTGGCTTATGGTTAAGGGAACAGTAATGTATAAACATTGTTTAATATATTGTATATTAGTATATTTATAAATAACCAATATATACTAATCAATTATTTTTAATTTAAATAGTCTATGTCCTCAGTGCCACTTTATTAACTATGAGCACGCATTTGATGCTGGGTAAGGCATTTCACTTTCCTGGGCTTCTCTGAGCCTCATGGTCCATGTCTTTAAAATAAGAACTTAGCTATCTGCCTGCTAAGAACAGCAATAGTGATAATGATAGCTATGGCAGGGGTCTGCAATCTGTAAAGTGCAAATTAACAAGGAATGTAGTTTCTAACCCCTTGGGCTATGATATATACACCAGGACAACACCAAATTATCTTGCTGCAGAGAAAACCTTGGCCACATTGATTGCAAAAGGATGCCTACGGACATACTTTGGAGGTAGCATTAGGCTTCCATAAAGAAAAACTAAAGCTTGTGTTAAGTTGAGAGAATAACCTCATCCAGTGCTGTGACTGGTAAGGTAACTACACGTCACTTATGCTTTGTCCACCTGGTTCATGTAGAAGGGTGCTGTCACACTTAGATACAGCAAGAGAGTGATTCCAGGTAGTTTGGCAAAGTAGAAACTTGAAACTGGCAGAGGAAATAATAGAATGAGAAGGAATATGTTATCAGAAACTTCCAGTGAGAATTGGTAACTTCCTTGGCAGACCCCAAGGCAAGTATTTACCAGCCTCTGTGATTTCCTCTTTTGGAAGAAGTTTCAACAAAAGGTACTCCAAATCCATTTGTTATCAGTGACCTAACTTATATTAATTTCTACACAGACAAGAAATAAAGAAGATAAAATTTAAGCACAAGTGGCTATTAAAATGGGAATGGTTGGAAAAATAAAATCACATAAGAAATGCCTATTATTGTATTAATAAAATTGATATGAATGTCGTCAAGGTCTTTTCTGCACAGGCACTGAAAAAGTCTATTTCTCATGCTGCTTCTAGTCCTTACATTGCAATTCCCATGCTGAGACAAGATATTTGAGCTCTCAAAGTTTATGCAGCTGACAGGATATCTTTGCTTCCCAGAAGCCACCTTCTGCAGCCTGAAGAAAGGGCAGGAGGATACCTTCAGTCTCTATGGGGAGAAACCCAGAGATCAGCAGTAATAACGCTACTTGCAGGTGATGGATTCTGATCCTAAAACAGATGCTGTTTTCCAGGACTTTTGGATCAAACACTGAGTCCATAGTTTGTGTAACAAAAATATCTCTGGGCCACCTTTTTTGTGCAAAGGGCTGGGCTAGATTTCTTGTGATGGAAATAAGTGGTTGACTACATATCCAGAGTGTGTTTTGTTCAGTGGAATAAGATGGCATGGAAACTGAGCTCCAACCAAGGAACTCTCTTAAAGGAGACGGGCAATCTGACAATAGACAAGGAGGAAAAGGCTGCCTCTGCCAGAGGAACAGAGGACACGAACTCTGCTGAGGAAGATGGAAAAGCAACACTGTAGAGTATGGTGACCAGGGGCAGGATCTGTGCATATGTGGGAGTGTCTTCCTGCCAAATACAGGGAACAGGCAGTGTAAGGTACTCAGATCACAACTGTAGATCCAAAGAAAATTGTTGTTGACACTTCTTTATTACTTTTTGCTGGTGTTAGACTTATCTCACTGGTTGTGATGAGTAGGTTAACTATTTTATATTTAAACAAAAATGATAACTATTTGAAATACTGTTTGATATAAATTACACAAATAGATATTTAGATGTAAGTACATTTTTAAGCATTCAAAAATGGTGATAGTGTAAGTTGTTATAAACTGTTGTATAATATAATCATAAAAGATTACAAAAATAGTATTTACCTCTTGCATAGACATCTTGATCCTGCTCCCCTCCTGTGTTCTGTCCTTCTTTCTGGAGTGGATCTCCAAGTCCACAATGCATTGTATTTTGAGAGAGGACAAGAAGAAGCCAAAGCTTACAACACCACTTACTGCAGCCAAAAGAAGGTCACCAGCACTGGAAGTATTCTTGCCACACTGTCTCACACATTAATGAACTTTTAAAAGCATTGCTTTCCTCTCTCCCTCCTCCCTCAGAGTTATCTTGTGCGCTGTGGGACGCAAGCTCAGTGAGGACAGAGTCAGAGCCTTGGGGCGGGTCTCTGGAGCAGGGATCAAGGGAAGAGCAGCCCAGAGAGAGCTTCAGGGAGCTGCTAGAACACCACTTACCTTCGACTATTGAGAGAGACTAAGGCTGTGCATCCTCCAAGCCTCCAAAACCAAGGCTGAGTGTGGACATGCTCTTATTTCATTCACAATTTTTATTTTTGACTGATGGATATGCTACTACTCTACCATGTGGAGTATTCATCTGAAAGCAATTTACAGCATGTAGAAGGCACAACTGCTCCTTCCCAGTATTAGGTCAGTGATGATATAAGTAAGCAATGAGCGACGATGTTTATTAACAGCAAGATTACAATGGAAGGACTTGGAAAATACATTGGTACTTGTCAAAAGGCTTCAATGATGATAAGCTTACAGCATATATTCCCATAAAAACTCTCTGCTTTTTAAGTTTTTCCTCCCATTAAAGAACTTCAATCATAGATCTGTTTGGAGAAATATTTTCTGTTAGAATGTATTTCTTCTGCGATGGCAAAGTAAACATCAGATGCAGGCTAATGGAACTGCATTAGGGAAGCAAAACATCAGGGAAAAGCAAAACCCAAGATGCTGAATAGATTTAGGGTGTGGGCTTCTCAGAAGCAAATGGACAGCCAATCCTTTCCTTGAGTGGCCTCTGGCAACGCTGAGTGAAAGCTGAAGGGATAGGAGGGGAATTTCATACTAACACAATTGAACACAAGAGCATTATCTAGAAGGCCTTTTCCTAGTGGCGCTGTGGGTATTTCGTGTTATAGTCAGTTCATTTATATTTTAAACATCTGCAAGACTACGGTGAAATGAACTCCTTCTTAATCATCACTGCAGAGAATGAATAAATACATGATTTATCTCGCATGCGATAATTGGCTGCCAAGCATTCTGTGATCCTTTCATTAGGGTGATGAGATCCAGAAATAGATGCCAAGTATGTTTATTAGAAACTCATAGACCCACCTGAGATATAAAGAATTCCTGTAGGTGCAGCAGTCTGCGGAGATGTGCGTGGGTGAAGGTGTGGGTGTGCGTGCACGTGTACCCACGCACGTGTGCGTGGGGATTGTGGAGGGAGCAGTGGGAAGGGAGGAATCGGGAGCTAATCCTTCCACCTGCCTTGGGTCGCTCTTTGGAATGAATGCACAGTGTAAATGACTCTCTTTGCTATAACCCTTAAGAGAACTTCTCTACTCTTTCTGTTGTGTTCTGGTTTGGAATCAAGCTGAGTATACCTAGGTTCTTTCTGTCTCCGTGAGTTGTCTTAGTGGCTTGTTCTATCAGGCCGCTGTACCCTTCCCTGCACATTCACAGGTTAGGTTTCCATTAAAGACAGTTGTGTGTTCAGAATTCCAACACGGGCCATAGTGAGAACTGCCATTGTGGTAGGCAGAAGTTTGGTTTCTTTGGTTCCATCCTTCAGCCTACTTGGTGTTACCTATGTCCAGGAGACACAGAGAAGAGGGGGCAGGGCAGGGATTCCATATCAAAGGAGTGCCTCACATGATCCATAGGCTTCCCATCGGGCTCAGCTCTCCTTTGCAGGACACTGAGGATAACAGCCAGAAACTGATGTTGTTCTAAGTAACTGACTTTTATCCAACTTCTTATGTTTTAGAAGTACTTATTTATATGAATTTAAATGTGTCGTGTCAGTTGTATGTAACTATCACATATGTAGCTGCATGAATCCACCATCTTGGTCAAATACAGAACAATAACAATTTCATCATTTCACCTTTTTAAAAAAATACTCATTTCCTGCTACATTGGCCACCGATTTTTAATCCTGGCAAATATGAATCTGTTAGAGTGCCAATAAATGATATTGAGGGGTTTTTGTTTCTGAAAGCACATTATTTAGTGGAGTCACAGGTTGACATTATTGTGTTGATATTGTTCTCTGTGACATTACTGAACTCAGTTATTTTTTCTAACATCCATTTTTGTGTACGAAACTCTTTTCTGAAGACAATCACGCTGTCTACAACAATGAAGATGTTCATGTTATCCTAAGCGAGTAGTTCCAGTTAAACATGGGTTTCTTGTTTACTCTCCACCTTTCTGTGACTAGGAAGGAAAATCTCTGTTTATAGTCTCATTCCCAGCAGGCAAGGTTTCTCCCTCTCTGTCTCTCTCTCTCGTTCTGTCTCTCTGTCTCTGTCTATCTCTCTTTCTGTCTTTCTGTCTCTCTGTCTGTCTGTCTCTGTGTGTCTGTCTGTCAGTGTCCTCCTCTCTCCTTTTCCCTTCTTCTTTTTTTATTCTGTCCCTTTGCCTCATGTACTCAATGCACCACTCTTTACTTGAGTTCAGATATCTGAAGGAAGGAATTTATGGAGCATGTAGGTTAATAAGCTGTAGCAGATTTTCTGGATTTGGACCCTTTGTGCTGGATTCTTAAATATTTAGTTGGTTTCTTCTCTCTCCAAGTCAAACTTGCTTCTGGAGAGTTTACTCCTCTTCACACCCTGATCCAGAAATAAGAGCATGGTATTCTCTTGTTACTATGGAAAGGCTTGTCCTTCCCCAGAGTGTGGTGTATTTAGACTTCTTTGAATTTTCAGCTTTGTAAAGAGTGTCATGTGTGATTTTGGAATAAATTGAATTTTCTTCATTATTATATTGTGAAACAACTCCTACTAATCTTTTACATCCTGACAAAAGAAGGAAATGTTCCTAGTATCCTACAAAATAGGCTGCACTGCTCAGAAGCCTCAGACACCATTCATAGGAGCTACATACTGGCCTGGTTTTTCAACACTTTTGAAAACAATGTGAATATGTGTCCCCATAGTGTAGTGGCTAACCCTACCCATCTGCTCCAACGTTCTCCTTCCAGGAGAAGGAGCTTACTTATCTCATTGGCACTCCTAAGAATCCAGTGAAATCTTATCCCAACAAGTTGAGTAGCTCTGCTTTTCTCAGTCAAGACTGGAATCTGACACACAGCAGTATTAGAACTTCAGGTGTTCACTGAGTTCTCCTGTCTTTGTCCAGGAATAAGGCCAGTGTTGACTGATGTGTCTTGCTTCACAAGTTGGGCTACCTTGCACTTCCTCTGTGCTACATGCTATTCTGAGAATAATATGGTCTTAAATACAAATCTTACAGATCAATAACTGTATCAAGCAGGTACAGTGATGATGCCCTGTTTAAGGCACATATACATTAAGGACTTGCTTAAGCTCTTGCCTAAATAAAGACAAGTTTGATAAAGACCTACAACCGAAACATTTAGGGCCAAAGACTAGGTCAGTTCCTTTGTAGCCACATCTGGCCTCTGTACCTTTACTCTTGGGTCATAACATGTGTAGCTTTCCCCATCCTGCCTAATTTACAATCGTTCTGAGGATCATAGCTGGTCTAATACAGTCATCAAGAGAAGAGAACACCTTTATTTTGTTTCACTTGCTTGCCTTCATGTAGCAATTATTTGTATAACAGTAACTATTGCTACTATAATTATTAGGCCTGTGTTCTGTGTCTGAGGGTTTCACATTCATGGCTTTAATCAATTTTTTTTAAAAAAATCAATCTGTCTTAAAAATGTGAAGAGCTTTTATCTTTGTCATGTTTCCTCAGCAATACAGCGGAACAACAATTTAGGCCTCATTTATATTGATTTACATATTAAAAGTCACCTAAAGAAGACTCAAAGTCCAGGAGACTGTGTATAGATTACACACAGAAATGCACAAAACACCACACTGAATCCACACGGACGCAGGGCCACGCAGGCCCAGGGCGCTGCAGCCTCTGACTGCTTTGAAGAATCTCAATCTCTCTCAGCCCCTGTCTGAGCACTTTTCACCTGGAGTCTTGCCCACGTGCCGCATAGTTTGACCTGTGATGACATCCATAGACCTTTCTCCCTTCGCGACTTCCTGAATAATACGGAGTAATATAGGATTTAAGATATTAGGATTTAAAATAATACATCATTTAAAAATCATTACTGCATGAGTCTGCCTTGTTTGGTTCACTTTCCCACCTACTCCACACCCTTTTGACTGAGTTACTTTCAGTCAGTTTATATCCACGATACACATCAGTCAATAGTCAACTCTAAAACATACTTTTAACCATAGCCATAATATCATTACACATTTAAAAGCCAATAATAATTCCTTAAGCACCCAGTTAATATTCAAATTTCCCAATTGAATCAAAGATTTTAGAGCTGATGTGTTAAATTAGAATCCACAAAAGATCCAAACATGCTGTGGTTATGTCTCAAGTCCATGGTCAGGTTTCCTGGTCCATCTTTTTTTCTGTCTTAAATGACAATTGTTGATTAAACTGAGTAGTTTTCCCCACAGCATTTCTGTTATGTGGTTTTGCTGATATCAGCCCTGGCAAGTGGGACATTTGTATTTCCTCTGTCTACTGTATTTCCTAAACAACAACAACAATAGCAACAGCAACAAAACTACTGGGGAGAATGATATACTCTACATTCAGGTTCAATATTGCTTTGCAGGAATGCTATAGCATGTGCAATTTCTATTACACACAGGAGGCCCCCTTGTTTCTTTTCTGTGATATCGGTATTGATCTGTGGGATTGGGTGTTGCCAGAATGACACATCCATTATAAAACTTCCTACCGATTAGTAGCTTTAGTTCCCAGGGATGCTGCTGCCTGCATTCATTACTTATTTGGAGTTGGGAAAGGTTAATTGTCTCCCGTTCCTTCTGTGTAGTAGCTATAAATAAGCACATGCTCATCAGCACTGGGTTATCATGTGTTGTGAGTCCAAAAGTCAAAAGAGGCAAACTCAGCTGCTGTCTGCCTTCACATACCCCAAGACTCAAGCACTGCACTGGCCACTGGCTTCTCTTTGGGTGAAGCTCATGGGAGTCCTGGGCTAAGATCAATAAAAGGGACGCTAACAGGAGAGTTTATGACCATTTTCTTTCTGATGTCCATGCTGTTCACTGGCCTCAGTACACCCGACCTACAAAGAGCTCTCCTTCTCAGCTTCCCACAACCATCCTGCCTTCACTCTTCATCTTTTTGAGTCTCATGAACCCAAGATATTATTGAACCTTACAATGCCACCCTCTTCCTGTGGTTTTTCTGCACACTCTGCCTCTACTTTTTATATAGTCTCTCTATTAAGTCTCAAATTACACAATTTCTGCCATCTGTCTTGCATCAGACAAGAGATCTATTACCTCCTCCTCCACCCCCTCTTCTCCCTCTATTCATTTATTTTTAATTTTTTGCTGTCTAACTTAACTGAGAAAAGAGAACATATTTTCCATCACAGCAGTTCCATGGAAGACTACTTTTTATCACTGATCCTGGCTCCACGAAGGCTTAAAAGAGAGTGCTTGGACCCAGCACTGTCACATGTGTGTGTTAGATCAAGCTTGTTCTTTGTGTTACTTTGTTCGTTTGATACCGTTCCTGCTTTTCTGTTGACTAGCTCCCTCACTTCACAGAGCCAAATCCAATATTTCATTCTGATGATTGATTTGTCACATTTTTCTTCTGCATTCTTTTGTTTTTGTATGAGTATTCCAAAGCTAGGCTACTTGGGTGTTCACAAGTTTAGATATGTCTCTGTGGTGAAGTAAACATTTTATTGACATGCAGTTTTTTTATGTCTACTCCTGCCCTTCACAGTTTCATTTTTCTAGCATTAATGTATTGTTTCTTATCTAGACCTTTACCCATGTTATTGATGTATATTTCTGGATTTTGGTTCTTAATTGGGTCTCAAAAATCTTTGTTTTATACCTGAAAATTTCTGTATATTAAATAATGGTTAAAATGATTAGTACACGGTACTCTTTTCTACCATCTTATGCTGTTGGTTTATTTTTTTTCCTGTCTTTCTTTTTCTCCCCTCCAGCTCCCTTTTGCATTAACTGGAGTTTACCCTTTATCAAAACGTCTCTCATATTCATTTCTATTTGCTTATTGGTTACTTTAGAAGATTTAAAAATGAATACTTAATATAACAAGTTATAGAATTAACTGTCCTCTTTAGCCTTCAATGGGTCAACAAAAACAATTTAGAATTCTTTAGCTTCAATGAATTATCTCCTTTCCCAGTGGTTTGCTAATGTTGTATAATATTTTAGAATTATCTTAATATTTTATCACCTCAGTTTAGAGATTGTTGCTGCTCATCATTTTTTTTTTTGTCAAAAAGTTTCAGGGGATATAAAGTAGACCCTTGACCTATGAACTCGCTCAGTTCCTGAAGTCTACGTGTAATTCAAGTTGGGTGTAAGTCAGTACAGCTGAGATGTGGATGTTTACCTGGAAGCACACTATGGATAACAAGAGGCAGACTTAGGTCATTAACCCAACCCGAGTCGTTCATATGTCAGGCTTGTCTTAACTTGAGATCCACTGTTTCTGCCTTTCTGAATTATCTTGCCTGGTCATAGCCTGGTGGACACTTATTTACTTATAGAATTTATTTTTGTTTGTTTATTCTGAGAGTGACTCTTTAGTTCTCTTTGAGGAAGTTTTCTGGACAGAAAACTCTGGGTTGACTGCTGTCCTCATAACTGTCTCCAGAATACTTCCCGGCATCTGCCTTCTATGGCCACCATTGCAGTCATGTGTACTTGGGCTGCCACTCAAATCTGCTGTTATATTATATTTTGTACTTTGTATTTATTCTTTTGTTTGATAGCCCATAAATTATTGCTTCTGTCTCATGCTGTCTTTTATTAGACATGTATTAGACTCACCCACCTCTTCTGCTGCCATTTAAAATTCTCTCTGCCTTTGTTTCTCTGCAGCAGTCTGGACAATTTCACCATATCTGTGTCATAGTTCACAAGCTCCTGCCTCATCCAGGCCTAGTCTGCTGTCCAAGTAGTCTGTGGAGTTTCTAAGTTCTGTTATGAGATTTTCACTTTTAGGAATTCTTTATAGTTGCTTTTGAGTGGCCTCTGTCTTTGCAGTCTTGTCCCCCTTTTTACTACTTTTCACCCCTCATTTGTGTCATTGCATACATTAAAGAAGCATATTTTGCATTCAGCAGTGTGATTCCAGTATCTTTGGACTTGCTGAATCTTGGTTTGGAGTTGTTGCTTCTGCTGACGGGCATTCGTGATGCCTTCTTCCCTCACAATTTCAGACTCTGCAGTTTGAACGGGCTCCTATTGTTGGTAACTTTGTGGGAATTTTAGGCCTGCATTGAAAGCACATCCTTGCAGAAAGGACTTGCAGCAATCTTTTCCATATTCTATCAGGAGCTAAGTAAGCCTAAGAGATCTACACAGCTGTCCCACCCCTGAGAGAGTTTCTGCTCCATTCTCCATTCAACTTGCTCGTGGACTCTCTGCTCCTCTCTCTGAGTCCTGCATTACAACCCTTCTTTCAAAGCAGTGTTCATTGAATTGTGTGTGGCAGCCTCTCAGTAGCCCATATCCATTTGAATGGATTGCAAAGATGATTTTTAAAATTCAATCAGAATAATACAGTGAAGCCCTGAGTGCTGGCGCACTCCTGTAATCCCAGCACTAGGGAGGAGGCAGGAGGATCACAGTGAGTTCAAGGGCACTATGGATTACACAGTGAATTCAAGGACAGCTTAGACTATGTAGTGAGATCCTGTCCCAGTAACAACAACCACAGTAAAATGGTGAAAAAAGAAATAATTAGCTGTGTCATTGTGGACACAGCATTGTGAATGGATTCACACTGTCTCACGAGAGGGTTGGTTCCTCAGAAGGAGCAGGGTCGGTTCCTCAGAAGGAGGGCATTCTGCACTTGCCCTCTGGCCGTCCGAACTCTGCCTCATACTCCTGTCATGTGGTGTTATCTACCATGTGACATGGCTGAACTTTCCATTTCAGATACTGACCCACCATGCCTTGTGGGCGTCCAGCCGCCAGAAATGTGAGCTGAATGAACCTCCCTCCTTCATCAATCAGCCATTTCAGGGATCTTTTAAAGGACAACACAAAATAGACAAGGCAAAATTGACTCATCTTTCTGGGTAAGATGTTGTAGGTGCTGTCTCTACTTCCCCTGGAAACATATCAGGTGGTTGTACCACTTTTAATAATCATGAGATGGATCTCTTTAGTTGCTATTATTGGATCAATCCCTTCATTCTAACATTTTCTGTCTGTCTTTCATTTAAAATGTATTTATTTTTTGCATTGAGGAATAAGGATAGTTTTAGATTCATTATTCTGTAGGAGTTGCAAAATTGTCAAATTCTGACTCGGTAAGCATTTGGCATTTCTTCTGTGGTTCTTTCTTGTAAAGAAGAATTTTCCTTCATTATCTATGCTATTACTCATGAAGTACAATTAACATGGGAAAGGAAAGTTAAATCTATGATCCTTTTATTTTTTGTCCGTTTTAGTAATGGGTTGGTTTCCTAGCAACCTGTAATGGTGGCTGGTATTTTTTTAAAAAATATTTTATTTTTAAAACCTTAAATGTTATTACAAAATCTTGAATATATGTGTGCATGCATACCCAGAAAGGGACACAGAAACAGAGCTTTTTCATTTTGATGTTCACACTGTCAAGTTGTTATCCAAATATATATATAAAAAAGTCATCCGTAGTCTGTGATAGCTTACTTATGTTCTAGTACATGAAGAAGTCCAAGATTTTTTTTTGTTTTTAATGGTTTTTGTCCTACTCTTTAATCATTCCTTTCTACAAGGGTCTTGGATCTTTTCTTTTTATGGCAAAGACGGTAAGCACATTTGTGTTCCAGAGGTGTTTATTTTTACAGCATATTCATTGTTTTGTATGAAAGAGATATGAAATTCATATATTTCTATAAAATAAGAGACATGAGTTTATATTAATATTTTAAGGCAGGTTTAAGTGTATAGGATTCATCATTTAACAACTTCTTCTGTTGGTAACCTTGGTTTTGATGACAATTTTTTTCCTTCATTTTTCTGTATGGTTACCTGCATACACTTGTTTTGAAATAGTGCTAACTTTAGAGCTTAAAACATACTACCTTATCACATTCTGTTATAGTGTCTTCAGCTGTGTGCATCTGTGTCATAAGGGATGTGCCGTCAGTATAGCGTGGTTTGGGCCACTTGACATAATTCTTGCCAGCACCGTTTATCCCACTGTTTACACAGTCAGGATTAGCAGAACTGATTTTCTCTAGCAGATGTTCAGATATTTCCAAGTCTTCCGTAAATGGTACTTAGTAAACAATTTCCTGTCACTTCATTGCGCTAGTGTGTTTGGGGGTTAGATTGCCGACAGTGGGGTTCTGGAATTGTCATTTTCTCCAGTTCTCCTCCGTAGTGATGAAGATATTTTGCATTCCCTTGTGACGTGACTGGAGGTGTCAGTTTCTCAACAGCTTCACCCGCTGAATGTGGACTTTTGGGACTTGCTGATCTGATAAGTGAGAAATGGTATCTTCGTGAAGTTTTGGTTTGCATTTTTCTCTGATGAGCAAAGTTGGACTCCCAGACGTAGGCTGTGTATCATAAAGGTGAAAGCATTGATTGCTACAGTATGGTTTCCTGCAATTTAGAATGTGAATGTGTAGGAAGACCCAGATAAACAGGGCAAACTTAAGGTGTTGCTGGCTTAACCATGATATTCCTAAAAGTTGAAACAGACGGGAAGCCTAGTAAATTCTCACTTGATGTGTGTAGCAGAAAAGTTCTAGACCATGTGAACAGAAGTATAATTGAAATGATAAAAGCAAGGAATCTCATCTTCTCAGTTCATTCCCAGGCTCGGGCCAGTTCACAGATCCCGAACACTGTGAGTAAAGGGGAGGCAGCTTCCCCTTGGGAAAAGAACCCTGGTACATACTGAAAATCTGTAGAGTTAAATCTGTCTTGACTCCTTCTATGGGAACTTAGAACTCTTTACCCTGTTGACCATGCACGCAGAAAGGAAAGTAACCAGAACTTTTGGAAACTACTGTTCTCTGAATCTGAACAGATATCGATTCCAGGAGACATGAACATCATCGTGTCCCTCTGCCTCCCACTAGAGCAAGGGCTTGTGGACATTGGTGACCGACCATCTCCAGCTCAGGCTGGATTCACAGCGCCCATCACACCTACCCTGTGCCTAGTTCCCTGGCCTTAGACTGGGATTATTAATTATGATAGAGCCAGCAGGATCCCCACACTGGTTCTCTGACTTCGAAAGTGCAGCTGTGGCTATTATTGTGGACAAGGCCCAGGAGAAGTAATTACAGCTGTCTCTGTAGAGGGACAATAAACCAGCAAAGCAAAATAGCATTCCTAGAAGGGTTGCTGAGACTGTTGCCTCCTTGAAGGAAGAAGGATTCTGGGATGGTGATTCCCCTATATTCCTGCTCAGCTCTTGTATTTGGCCTGGAAATGGCATGAAGATCTAAATATTAATGCAGAAATACTTAATCTACTGAGAAGTAAAGTAGGCAAAAACTCTTGAAATCACAGGCCAATATTTATCTGAACAGAATCCCAATTTCACAGTTGCACAAAAAATATCAACAAGAATAAACTAATGGTATAACATCAAGTAAAAGGGTTCCGCACAGCAAAGGAAATGACCGGTAGAGAGAAGAGACAGTTTACATAATGGGAAGATTTTTTTCCCCAACTACTCCTTAGAGATCTAAAAAAGAGACCTTCCAAAATAAAAGACTCAATCAACAGCATGGCCAAGGGGAATGAAAAGACACTTCTCAAAAGGAGAAAATCGAATGATGAAAGTTTACATGAAAAATTGTTCAGTATCTTTGGCTATTAGAGAAATTGAAATCAAAACAACTCTGAGATTCCACCTACTTCAGAAAGAATGCTAAACACTAAGAACTCAAAAACCAATGAGGGGAAATAGAACATTTTCACACTGTTAGAAGAAATGTAAACTAGTGCAAACACTATAGAAGTCAGGAAGATGACTCTCAGAAAACTAAAAGTAGAGATTTCATTTGACCTGCCTCTACTTCTGCTAGGTATGTATCTGCAGTGGTTAAAGACATCACGTCGCAGTGATGTGTGTACACTCAGGGTTAGAGTAGCACAGCTCTGAATAACCAAATCTGGGAAGCAGCCTATATTTCAACAGATCAATGGAAAAAGAAAATGTTTATACACACAGTATTATTCAGCCATAAAGAAGCATAATTTTGAATTATTTGTAGGAAATTGGATGGATCTTACGACCATAAGATAAAGCAAAATAAATAAGAAATACAAGGTTAAATATCATATGGTTTCTCTAATATGATAAATTAAAAGTATAAATAAATTAAATTGAGGAATAAAAGAGAGATGACAGAAAACAAAGAGGTGGGTTTTATGGAGAGAGGAAGGGGGCTGGTTGTGAGGGAGTTGGGAGGGAGGTGTGAGGAAAGGAAAATAAAGGATCAGATACAATATGTAATGCACCAATCCCCACAGGAATGTATTCATTTTACATCACAAACATGTACTAATAAAAAAGTGGAGGAAGACTTAGGGACCTTTTCTCTTAGTGAAATTGTTCAGGTCTAGTTCGTGGCAGTGAACCTACAGCACGCATGCTGCCCTTGTCTGTTTGTGTCATTGAAAGCTCTAAAAAGTTTGCCATCACTGGTCTAGTGGTTTGGGGTGTTTCCATACCCTTTCTAAGGTGAATAATAAGTTTTTACCTTTGTTCCTCTTAAACCAAGGACAAGCCATAGTTCCTAGTGGGCCAATTTGAGTCTTGGAGGAAACATATTTCTCATCTGAGTGTGTCTCTCAAAGGTCTTTACAGAAGAGCTGCTGGCTTTGATTATAGACTGCAAAGAAAGCTCTGAACAGGGCCTGGTTGCCTTGAAAGCAGCCTTTGCACTTGAGCCACATGATTTAGCAGGTACTCGGAGTGTCAAGGGTACCTCGAGTCTTCGAAAGACCTCTGAAGACGAATTGTAGTTCAAATCTAGAAACTGAACATTTGACTGTAGTCCACAAAAGTACCTTGAGCCCCGAGTTGCCTCTCATGAACTGAGTGTTACACAGCTGTCCAAACGTGCGTGTATGACAACACTGCACATCAAATGGCAGTGATATGTGATCAGCCTGAAAAGTACCCAAACACCCATGGTCCCTATTCCTGCTACACTGCCCTACCTCTGTAAGCCTGTACCAATGGCTTCCTGGGAAGTTGGCATTAGCAGCTGCTTTCTGTCAGCTATGGCCATCACAGAGTGCCCCACCTTCTAGAAGCAGAGACCAGCACTAAGCCACAGGGATGGAACTGTTCCCTGGGGTGATTTAGCAGTTACTTGCTGGAAATCGTATTCCACTGAACTGCTTCCACCATAGAAGGGAGCCATAATTTGTTCTTATTGGACTAAACATTGAGCTAAGGATGTGTCTTCTCTATTGGCTTTGGAAATGCTTGCACCAAAACTATTTACAAAGAACTTACAAAGATGTTATCTATCTATACATCACAGAATTGCACCCCACAGTGTTTATGACCTAGAAATTCTCTTTATGGCCAAAGAAGTGAGGAAATGGGCTCATGCTTATAGAATTATCCAGTTTCACCATATTTCCCATCATATAAAAGCCACTGGCTTGCTAGATTGTGGAATGACCTTTCAGAGATATAGGTCAAGTGTCTGCCATGTGACTAGAAATCTGCACATGATCCGAATCAGGTTCAGTATATGGTGTCATTTCTTCTGTAGTCAGGATTTGCAGGTCTGGGAACCAAGGAGCAGAAATAAGGTGACCCCACTCACTTACTCCTGGGAGCCCCTCTATTGGATGTTCATCACTGACACAGTACCTGAGGGAATCAGCTCATAAGGAGAAAAGATCTACTTTGACAGCTTCAGGGGCTTTGTCTCCTGGTTTCGTAGCCACACTACCTCTGGGCCTATGGAGAGAGCACAGGGCCAGGGAGCTGCTGTCCTCATGGTGGCAGGAAGCAAGTGAGAAGGAAAGACAAGGAGCTGGGATCTTAATACCCCTTCCTAGGGCACAGCTCTAGGAGTCTAACTTCCTTCCAGGAGGTGTCAACTCCTGAAGGCTCTGCCATCCCCGCTGGCAACACTGTATAGGAACCAAGCCTTTCATACTTGAACTTTTGGGGGACATTTAAGATATAAACTCAAGAACCCATTAGCTAAATGTTTACTTCCTGTTCCCCATACTGCATGTTCTGTTGGCCTAGAGGTTTTAGTTCCAGAGGGAAGAATGTTTTCATCAACAGACATAACAATGACTTCATTCAACTAGAGGTTAAGACTGCCAATCAGTCACATTGGGTTTCTCATGACTTTGAATCAACAAGCAGAGAAGGACTCACTGTGCTGGCTGGGTGACTGGTACAGACTACCAAGGGAATATCGGACTGCTGTTCCACAAGGGACGCGAGCCAGTGTATGCCTGGAATACAGGAGGTAACTCTGGTATCTCTCACATTACATGCCCTGTGACTACTCAGTGGGAAATGTGAACAGTCCAGGAAGGACTACGAAGGGCCCACATCCTTCAGAAATGAAGTCGTAGTCATCCCACCAGGTAATCAGACTTGACCCACTGATGTGCTTCCTGAAGGCAGAGGAAATACAAAAGGAAAGAGAAAACTATAACTCCCAGCTACAGCAGTGAAAGCTGTAACTGTCATTAATAGTCTCTCCCTCATTTGCATGTACTTAGAGTAAACAAATATCCTTGTTTTCTCTCCTCTCTCAATCATCTGTCATGTAATGCAAGATATATGGAATTTATATCAGTATTTTAAATTTCATATGATAGTATTAGATTTTTGAGATGGTAGAAGAAGCTTACATGTCTCTTAATGAATTTACTTTTCTGGGGAAGCATGAGGGCTCTTTCGGTTGTACACAGGACAGCTGTATTACATGAGGGTGACCTATGACTTTGTTATTGTCTCTACCTTGGGATCAAGAATGTTTAAGTAAATATGTAGAGGCCACGTTGAGAAAGGGTGAACTTGCAATAATTAATCATAGAAGTTTACTTGATGGTGTTAGGGGACACCTAGAGAGCTGGAAAGCATAATTCTGGGTATTTCTAGGAGGATGTTTCCAGAAGAGAGTGGTGTTTAAATGAGTAGACTGTGTAGGAAATGATCCCCACCCCGCTATTGCCCAAAGTGGATGGGCATCATCCAATTGGTTAAAAGACCACTTTGAACAAAAAGGCAGAAGAAAGGCAAATTCACTTTCTCTTGGAACAGGAGAACTCTTTCTTCTCTAGCCTCTGTGCATCAGAAACCCAGGATTTCCAGCGGACTTGAGTGCTTGCATCACCAGCACGCCAAGGTCCTAGGCTTTGATCTTTGTACAAAGAGTTGTACATTCACCTCAGCTGAAAGAGGTTTTCTGACTCGAACTGAACCACTCCACGTGCTTCAGAGCTTGCAGAGAGCCACTCATATTGTCTCCATCTTCGTAACAGTGAGAGCCCATCTCTCTACTAAATCCCTTTTTCTCTCATGCCTTATCACAACATCTCCTCTCTCATTTCATCTTTCCATCTTCATCTTTATAATCTTGTTATTTTCTGTTTATGAATTTGTATTTTTTGAAGTTAATCTTGTGTCTGGTAAGAGGCCATTACTTTTTAAATATTTTTATTCTATAGTTATTACAGTTTTCTTCCTAATATTTATTTTCTGTTTTATGCTGCAAACTATTATCTCTTATCATATATTCTAACTGGATTTTTTTTACATATTTGAAAGCTGATATGAATTCTGTCTTCTAACTTGTTATGGCAAATAGAGATATAATTAAAATTTGCATTTTTGTACCCAGAAACTTGTTCATTTTCATAGTTTAGCTTCTTTTGAAGTTTGTACATCTATATTTATGTCAACTGCAGGTGATGGCTTCTTCAGTTGTCACTTTCTAAACAGTTTTCTTTTCTTTTCTGGAATAATAATCCTACTTTATATTGATGGTTCTAAATTTCTCATATTTTATAGAATATTTACAATGAGTTACATATCATCTTTCTTAGCCTAACCTGAAAAGTTTTGATATCTGAGTTTTGCTAGCCTTATATAATTATTTGGAAAATATACTTTTTAATATTCTGAAAAAGCATCTTTAAAGCTAATGTTATTTGTCATCTATTGTTAACTTTTGAGGATTAGGTACTTCAGGCCTGCACTGTGTTGTTTTGGGCTTCTTTGGAAAGCTAATAAATTTATACATGTACTGAATTTTTTGTAGTAGTCTTCATAATTTTATTTTACCTCAAAGTGGTAGTTTGCATCTTTTATCATTCTAAATTTTGCTATTTATTCTTTTGCAGCTAGTATTACTAATGGTATTAATTTCATTAGTCTTTTCAAAGAATAAATTGTGTTTACTCTTTATTAATTTCTGTTCTTTTATTTATAACTTTCTATATTGATTACCTTTCTCACTGGTGAGACAAAATAGCTGACTCCCAAAGCCAGGAAAGTTTAATTAAGGAAAGGCTAACTAAGGAGGAAGGGTTTATTTTGGCTCACATATTGTAGAGATTTCAGTCTAACACTGAACGGCCCCAAGGCAGCTGGCATGGCAGAAGGATGCCGTGGAAAAAAGATAATTCATGACAGGCAGGTAGCAGACAGCAAAGCAGCAAGCAGGAAGCAGGGGCCCCCAGAAGCCCCCTTTCTGTCCTCACAATCTTTGCAGACTGCCTGTCCTTAGAATGGGTGGCACTCACACCCAGAGAAGCCTTCTCACTGTTCCAGAACTGTGCCAAACCAATCTGTGGACTAATCCATGGATCAGTGATCACCCTAATGTCATGTGTTCTAGATCTGCCACCTCTGAAGAAACCCACCTGTGAGCACATCAGGCTTTTTGGGGATGTCTAGACGCAAGCCATGATGCTTTCCTTTTTCCATGTTGTATGAAATGTGCAAAAACATATAGTGATCATAGATTGGAAATTAAATCTTTTAATACAGGCCCAACCAAAGTTTAGGATATTTATTTTGTGAAATTTGAAAAATGTATTTTAGGGCCGGGGAGTTAGCTCAGTGGTTCTGGTGCCTGTCTTGCAAGCACAAGGGCACGGGTTCGATTCCCCGGCAACCACATACAATACTGGGTGTGGAGACTCACACCCAGCAGCAACCAGTACCACATACCACAGTGCTGGGCGTGGTGGCTCACGCCTGTAATCCCAGCACTCGGGAGGCAGAGGCAGGAGAATTGCTGTGATGCGAGTTTGAGGCTGAGCTCAGGGCCAGCCTGAACTACAAAGCGAGACTCTGTCTCCAAAAAAAAGAAAAAAAGAATAAATCTATTTTATACTTTATGAAATATATACGGGAAAATTAAAATAGAACTGAAAATGGGAAAATGTTTATATCAGAAAAATAATTATTTTTAAACCTTTCAAAGCAATAAAATATAAACCAAGAAGCAAATTTTAAAGCATATAAAGGATTTGAATAATTTAGTCTCAAGAAGAGAAAATGTATCTTAAACAAATGAATGATGTTAAAATATTCCCTTAAAATGTTCAAATGAACATTATTAAAGTAAAGATATACAGAATTATTCCAGAATTGATATTCATACAAACTTGGGAAAAAGTTATGGATGAATAAACCAATGGGATAAATGAGTAATAAGGTAAAACATATTTGAAAAACATAGTAAGTGAACTTGGATTAATGAGCATATTTACCATTCTCTGCTTCACCAGAGACTACATGAAAGTTTTAGTTGGAAGATAATAGGCCTCATACAGCAATGATTACCAAACAACCAGTTGTATCTACTCTAGATTAGAGCCTTTAATAATAATTGGAAGAAAAATCAGTGCTAAAACTCAGGTTAAAGAGCCACATCCCTTTGAAGGTGAAAACACACAGAGCTAGATAATTCGATGAGCGTGGACTCAGAATAAAAATCACAGAAAATGCACAAGTGAGTGATAAAGAGTGACTACGCATCAGTTCCTGAGTGATACTGCTAAAATAATTAGAGGAAAAATTAAACCTTTACATGCATTCTTTAGAAAAGAAGAAAGATGACCATTATTAAACTAATTTTTAAAATTAAAAACCTACAAAAAGGAGAAAGCCATCTCAAAGAAAAAGAAGAAAATTGATAAGGGGAAGACAGATATCAGTGGAAGATGAAACAAGCCATGAGAGAGAGAAAGGGAAGTGGGCTTGATCAAGACACAGACAGTGAGGAAATATCACAGGGAGACCCACGCATTTGTCTAACTAACTCATGTTAATAAAAACAAATATAACAGGAGTTACAAACTAGATATCTGATTAATCAAATAAAAGACAGAAGGTACTAATATGTCATATTAGAGTAATCGTCTCAGCACAGTAATAGATTAAAAATCATTCAAAAGCTCTAGGCAGTATTTTTATATTATACTTGAAAAATTAAATGAATGAAATAAGTTATTTCCTAGGGAATATGCAAATGGTCAAATTTATTACCAGAAACAAAAAAAAAGAAAGACCAGAGTGGTCTGTGAGAAGTTAAGAAATTAAATTTAAAACTTCTCCCATTTTTTTTATTCAAATGACAACAGGTTTACAGTTGTCCAAATGAGTTTTATAAAATATTCAAATAGCAAATAAGCCCTTTCAATCAACTGCTGCCTAGAAAAGCAGAAATGACCAACTGAAACTGTCAGGCTTGACAAAACCTTCATGTCCAAACCTTAAAAGAGGAGGCACACTTAGTCAAGTAAAATACAGTAATGTGGGGAGTATACTCTATATGAGTCTAGAATTCATTCTAAGACTGGCTGAATGAGAAATGTTGGTGTAATATTTTGTTTAGAGGGGCAAGAACAAATCTTCTGATTGTTTTATTAGTTATCAAAAATATTGAATTAAAGCCACTCATTAAAGTTTGTTATAAGAGAATTTTATTCTAACTTATATATTGAAACTAATATAAAAATTACACCAAGTATTACATTTCATTGTTAACTATCAGAAACATTTAAATTCAGGACAGAAAAATAATATCTATTATGATCATTTTTTCCAGCAATAGCATCACAATTTTATCAAATCTGTGAGAATAAAAACAGTCATGTGAATCAGAAAGAAGCAAAGTAGCTTTCCTGTGTGACCAAGTTTATTTTTTTGCATAAAGATCTCGAAGAATTTAAAGACAACATATTTATTTATAACAGTTAACCAATTCAAGTTGTCGGTTGCTGGATTCAAGCTCAATAGTATCAGTACTGTTCTAAGGTGTCAGGAAACAATAATTTTACCTTTATTTATGTGTTCCTAATGGACTTCCTTCTTATGTGGATTTCTGAGCTTTGCCAGTTTTCCAAATTCTGAAGAACTTGTTTCAACATTTGTGGCATGACAAGTCTACTGGTGATAAATTTCCTTAATGTTGTCATTTCTATGAGAAATTCTTCATTTCTCCACCATTTGGTATGAATAATCCTCACTGAGTACAGAATTCTAGCCTGACATTTCTTTTTGAGGCCCATTAGGGCTTGTATCTAGATGTCCTCCCAAAGTCTCAGCCTTCCTAAGTGGGGCTTTTCACAGGTGGCTGGACCTAGGGTTGTGACATGGGCATTAGGGATGGGATACTAGATGAATTCTTTGCATGGTTAGTACAGTTCTGGGTGTGGTGATGCAAAGGCCACTCTGGGTGTGGGTGGCTCCACTCAGGAGCTTGTAACCTAGCTGGAAAAAAAGGGAAGGGGAGGCTCGCTTACTCCTCCTGCCTACCCTGCCATGGACTGTTTCTCCTCTATGATGCCCATCTACCATGCCACCCTGCCCTGGAGCTAGCAGTCTATGCACAGAGACCTCTGTAGACTGTGAGCTGAAATAAAGCTTTCCTCCTTTAATTTGTGAGTGTCAGGTATTTGTCTTAACGGTAAGAAAATACCCAACACAAACCATAATGGTTTTCTTCCATTCTCTTGCTTGCATGTTTTCTGAAGAGACATCAGATGTCATTCTTATCCTTGTTCTTCTATGGATGTTTTGTTTTTGTTTGTCCTCTGACAACTTTTCAAGATTTTCTGTTTACCTTCAGTTTTCTACCATTTGAATATACTATGCTCACATACAGGATTTTTATAGAAGTATTTGTCCTGCTTGGTGTTCAGTGAGTTTCATGATCTGTGGCTTGGTGCCTTTGTTAAATTTAGACAAGTTTTAGTCATTATTACTTCAAACATTCTCTCTCTTTCTCTCTCTCTCTCTCCTTCTCTCTCTCTCTCCCCTTCCTCAATTTTTTTGATAGAGTTTTGCTGTGTAATGCAGGCTGATGTTGAACTGACTCTGCAGCCCAGGCCAATCTCAAACTCACAGCAGTCTTCCTACCTCAGCCTCTCTAGTGCTGATTATAGGAGTGAATCACTACACATTTTATCTCTTTCTTCTGTCTTTGATAGTTTTGCAATTATCAAACAGTTCTTGCCATGTTTTGTTTGCACTTTCTTAGTCTTTCATCTCTTTGCATTTTAGGTTTGGAAGTTTCTTTGGCAACCACAAAAATTCACTGATTGTCTCTTCCACCATATCCAGGCTATTCATGAGCCTGCAGACATGCTTCCTCTCTAGTATAGTGGTCCCCCTCTTTATATTTAGCACATCTTTGTGATCCTTAGTGTTCCCTTCTCTTTGACTACATTATCTATGTATTTATGCATGTGGTCCATTTTTCCTGCTAGAATCATAGCATATTAATCATCTTTGCTTTGAATTCCTGGTCTTATCATTCCAACATCTCTGACACACAGGAGCCTCAGTCTCTTTAAGCTGCATTTTCTCATCTTGTAGTGTGTCAATTACTTTTGTTTGAAAGACACATTATAGCTTGAACACGTTCCCCCAAAGACCTGTGTGTTGAAGTCTTGGTTGGTTCCAGTGGCACAACTGGGGGTGTAGAGAGTAAGAGGGTAGGTCATCTGAGAAGAAGTTAGGCCTGTGTGGGTGTGCTTTTGAGGAGATATCTGTCTCCAGCCCCTTCTTGTCTCTCTCCTTCCCTCCCAGTTACTGTGAGGAGAAGAAACCTCCTCTGCCAGGCCCACTCACCGAAATGTGCTGTGCTGCCACAGACTCAAAGCAACAAGGGCAAAGGTCTATGCACTGAACTTCCAAAACTGTAAACCAAAAATAAAAGTTCTCTCTCATTAAGTTGATTATCTCAAGTGTTTTGTTACAGTGACAGAAAGTTGACTAATACACCCTGACATGAGGGACCAGGAAAAAGGAGTTGAAATAAATTTGATCTTTGTGTGAGGTTCTGTGTGATAAGACCAGAAATTTAAAGAAAAGATGATTATCTGTTCAGAAGTTTATTGTGTATTGGTGGCTGTCAGTGTAACAACTAAAATTTCCTTTTGAATCTTTATTTTATCTGTCATTTTGGGGAGAGGTGAGAAATATGAGTTTCCCTAGAGAATTCCTTTTAAATAAAGTTCAAGTTTTCAATAGTTGTCCCTATTATAATACATGATCCCTATTGATCTGATGACAAGAGGTGTGTGTGTGTGTGTGTGTGTGTGTGTGTGTGTGTGTGCACGTGTGCATGTGCATGTGCTTGTACATCCTGTAGTCCATAACTATGTCTTGGAGACAGCCTATGCTGTGTCCTTCGTAACTGTTCTGAGTTCCTTCCCTCCTTAGGCAAGGTGGACGACCAGAGCAGGTATTGCTATTTCCCCTCTGCAGATCACTTAGGCTCTGGTAAAACCACCACCCCTTCGACTGTGGGAAAACCCTCTCTTTAGAGGCAGCCTTGGCTCCCAGTGGATTTCAGAGTCTTCTCATCTACTGTTGGACTTTGAGATCCTTTACTCTGACCTCAATGTGAGAACCTAGCAGGGTTCCAGGAGGAAAAATTAAGGCAGGTAAGCTCACCAAGAATGGCTTCTGGAGTGGGTAACTCTCACTTTCTCGCACCTTGTCCATGACTGCAGCTCCAGCGCGGGCTTTGGCTCCAGAGTCTTTCTCCTGAAAGACTTTGAGATGGTGGTTTCCTCTGCGACTCCTGTTCCTTGCTAGATCCAAGCAGAGATATTAACTTCCGGTTTAACCAACTCTCTTCTTTTTGCCAGGACAGGAGTGATTACTTCAGACCTCCCCATAAGCCTGACCAGAAACTGATTGTTTAAAACTGAGTTTGGTGATGCAGTTTTTAAAAAAATGTGCTACTAGTATTATCAAATAAAATTATAAGGTAAATCAAACATGAAGAGTGCCTTTATACAAGTATACAATTTTATATTTAAAAAGTTCAGACAAATAATATAGAGTAATAGGCCATATTGGTCATGAAGATCATTTGGATGTCAGATGAGAATAAAATTTAGCCTAGTTGGTTGAGGACAAAGAGAAGTTACATTTATTCAGGGTTAGGACTCATAGTGGAGAAACTGTCAAAAGTATATCTCTTACTAATTTTTATTCAATGTGATGATCTCTGATTTTTATTGAAATGTTAATTTACATTGGCTCCATCCTGCAATTATTTACATGATTGAAATCTTCCATGTTAGCATTTAAGTTTTGTCTTTTAAGTTCTGTTGCTTTTTAATTATTGTTTTTATGGTACATTCCATTGTACCATTTAATTTCACTGCTATAATTATATTTATTTTAAGTTATTTTCTTAAATGTTTACTGAGGAGTGTTATGTGTCTTTTAAAGTATTGAAACCTACTGTACACTAATACTAGCTTAATTCCAGGTAGCTACAGGTATTTGTCTTATTAAAAGTCATATTCTACTTCTTCTTTTGCTATTTTATTATTTATTAAATATCTATTAATATATACTTCTATGATAATGTATCAATATATGACAAAATGCAATATAAAATTATAATTATTTTATATAAACCTTTTTAACTAAGTAAAGAGAAGTATATAAGAACTAACACATTTAAACTGCCTCTGCGTCATTGCTGTTGTCTGTACTTTATTCAGGCACCTGGATTCTAATCACCGGTGCTGTCTTTTCAGTTGTTGCTTGTCTAGGAACGTCTTTTTATATTTGTTTCTGAAAGGTAGTTCTATGGAGTGGAGGACACTTGGCTGATTTTTGTTTCAGTATTTTCTTTCTAACTTCCATTATTTTTAATGCAAATTCTCATCAGAAGAAAATGTTACTCCACTGTGATATCTTCTATTTGATGGGTCACTTTGTTCTCACTATTTTCAAGAATTTCTTTTACAGCAGTTTATTTTTTGTGAATGTCTTTGAATTTATTCCAATTGGGATTTATTAAGCTTCTCATGGGTTGATTTTAAAATCCTAGTGAATATAGTGTCACTGCTTCCTCAAAACTATTTTGTTCTCCCTCTTCTTCTCGGGGTTTTGTTGCATTTTAAGAAATTCCCTTGAGGCCAGGGAGTTAGCTCAGTGGTTCCGGCGCCTGTCTTGCAAGCGCAAGCACCGGGGTTTGATCCTCGGTAACCACATACAATACTGGGCGTGGAGACTCACCCCAGCAGCAACCAGTACCACATACCACAGTGCCGGGCGTGGTGGCTCACGCCTGTAATCCCAGCACTCGGGAGGCAGAGGCAGGAGGACTGCTGTGATGTGAGTTGGAGGCTGAGCTCAGGGTCAGCCTGAACCACAAAGCGAGACCCTGTCTCAAAAAAAAAGATATTTCCTTCGGTATTCAGATCTATGTTGATCCATCCTTACATTGACCCCCACGTTCCAGATCTGCTCTTGAATTTCACTTCAGTGACTGTACTTTACCTGAGAAATTTCACTTGTTCTTTAAATTTTTTTCTCAAATCTTTATTGCTCTTATCTTGTGGTAAGCCATAGCCACTGCATTTTTCTTTAAATCTTGAAACAGTTTCCTGCAGATCTATGCACACATGTGGAGCCCCTGAAGCACTCTCTTTGATGAGTTGAGCAACGGGGCCCGTCAGAAACAGCTTGTATTGACAGATTTCTCTCTCTTTTTAGGTTACTCCCGAAATCCCAGTCTTCTTTGTCCCCTAAATTATTGTTTGTGTCTTAAAACAATTCAGTTATGGACTTCTCTACTTATTTCCCAGAGTGGTGTGGACTTCCCCAAAGTATGCAGCTACTGATGTTTCTGTTCAGTAAAACAAATCTCATTTTTTCGTCTGGCTGCCTGGCGGTGAGCTGGGTGATAGCCAGGGCCTGGCCCGAGTCGGGGCCTGACCCCCTCGGTTCCTCAGCTCGTGGCTTCGTGTCCAGGGTCAGGAGCACATCACGCGCCAGGCCGTTTGCAGGGTGCTTTGGCTCATGTTCCTTCTTTGGTGGCTTCTGATTTCTGAATCAGCAAGCTTCTCATTTGAAAGTGACTGTTAGGAACAGGAAGTGCCTTAGTCCGTTTTTCTCTACTTTGACAGAATATTTGGTCAATTTAGAAAAGTCGTTTATAAAGAGCAGAAATACATTTCTTATGGTTCCCTTGCTCAGCAAGCCTGGATGAGCGCCCTCGCTGCCGGGGTGCGCTGGTCTCTTCCCCCTGAGGAGGGGACCGCGAACCCTCTCCCTCCGGCAGGTGTCACTCGACCCGGTTGTCCCCGGCGACCCCGTAGCCCACCGTTGCTCTGGCACTGAGTTCCGGGGGGCCGGTTCTGACGACAGGCAGAGGGTGGCCGCGGCCCTGCCGGCCTCCCCGCTTATATTTCTTCTTAACAATAAATATTCCTTGAAAACCTAACATAATATTCTATAGTGAATAATTTTTAAACGTATCTTTTAGCTCCGATATGCAGGATTTCAGGAAATGTTCAGAGACATTATTTTTAAAACACTTATTTATATTTGCTTTTTCTAAAACCCTGGGTTATACTATTGACTTGTGGTCAATCTCCAGAAATCTACAAAAGCTAACAGAGCCATACTCCGTAACCGCAGAGGGAAGACTCCAACCTTCATTCTCCAGGAGGCTGTATTTATTTCTGTCTGTTGGCATGTATTTTAAACCATTCTTCCCACTATTAGATTTGCCTGCATCTTAACTTCCTAAATAGACTACAAAGCCCATGGAACTGAGCCACTCTGATTTTTATTTAAAGAAAATTTTTGTGTGTCTGGTACTGAGGATGGAAACGAAGGCTTCTGCTGGAGCTGTAGACTGGATTTGACTTGATTAGATTTTGAGTCAGGGCCTGCTAACGTAGGCCGCACAGTTTCCCAGGCTCGGCTCAAGCTTGTGTTCCCCTGCCTCAGACTCAGAGTGGTGGGACTCCAGGACCGAGCCATCGAGCTGCGTCTCCGCTGCGCCCGAGCGTCCTGTCCGCAGCTCAGAGCGCTCGGTCCAGCGCGGTTCCGGCCCGCGGGGAAAGCCGCCCCCCCACGCCGAGGCCAGGACTCTCCCGGGGCCTCGCGCCTGACGTTCTCCAGCGATGTCTGCGAGCATTTGCGAGATATTAGTCATCTTATGAAGAACAGCATATATCTGTCACTTCTCTGTGAAACCCTCTCTCCGACAGGATTTATTTTAAGCAGCGTGTGAAAAGAGACAATTTCGCCGGCAGCCCTGCGAAAACCCAGGCGCTTGCGAGCGCGGGACCGGGTGCAGTCCCGCCCGCTGCCTCTCGCTGGCCGCCAGGGGGCGCCCGGGGAGGCTGTGACTGCGCCGGGGGAGGCGGGTCGGTCCTGGAGGGGCCGAGGTCCGGCCTGGCGCGCGTCCCGGCTGCCCCTGGACGCCGGGGTGGAGCCCCCGGGCGGTGAGGCCCCCCCCCCCGGGCCGAGGAGCACCCCCCAGGGGCCGAGGAGCCCCTTCCCCCGGGCCGAGGAGGCCCCCGGGCGGTGAAGCCCCCTCTCCCGGGCCGAGGAGCCCCCCTCCCCCGGTCCGAGAAGCCCCCCCCCGGGCCGAGGAGCCCCCGGCCGGGGTCAGGGCTGCGCCCTCGGGCCGCCTCGCTGCTCCCACGCGCCCCGCGCAGCTGTGCGGCGGCTTCGCCAGTGGTTTGCTGGGCTGCGGGTCCGCCCGGGCCAGGCGGGAGGGGAGCGGGCCACGGCACGGTGGGCCCGGACAGCCACGGGCCGTCCCGGGAACGCGGGCGCCGAAGCGGGACGGGACGGGCGGCGCGGGGACGGGGACGGGCGTGGCCGGCCCAGGCCGGGGGCGAGGCCCGAGAGGCACGTCCGTCCGTCCGTCGGTCCGTCCGTCGGTCCGCCCGCCCGCCCTCCCGGAACGAGGCGCGCACGCCGGCCTTGCGCCCCGCGGCCCCCGGACCTCTGCGCCGCCGCCGCGCTTGCCGGTGCGCAGCGGAACTCGAACCCGGTACCCGGGAGGCGCGGCGGGGCCGGGGCGGCCAGGCTGGGTCTCCTTGCTGCCGGCCCCGTCGGCCGCCCGTCGCACCGCGGAGCCGAAGCCCAGGCCGGGCCTGGGACGGACCGATGGGCGGCGGCCTCGTGCGCCGACCGAGGGCGGAGGAAGCGGCGGCGGTGACGGGGAGCGAGGCGGGGCTCCAGCGCCCGCAGCACCGGCCCCGGGCTCGCCAGCTCCGGCGCGGTCGCGGGGCTACCTACAAAACGCATTTTTAAACTGGACTTTTTAAAAGCAATGTTTGGATTCCAAGCGAGATTCAAGGGCAAGCAGAGTTCCCATGATTCTTCCG